>BLSH010193635.1:151469-205415 GCA_018402905.1 Glandirana rugosa | reverse complement strand
AGGAACCCTCCGTTTAGACGTTTAGAAGATCTACGGACGTGAAAGATGGGGTAGTTACTGTCTCAGTGAAAAGTATTCCCTTTCTATTCACACGTAAAATTTTGTTTTGGTCTTGTTTACCGTTATACAAGACTTGACGACAAACAAAGTATACCCAATGACCTGTAACATGGAGTAATAAAGAATAACGTTAATACGAATTTTTTACAATGTGTCTCTATCCGGACACGAATCCTCACAGTGTCGAACTTTAATTGGATGAAGTTTTCGAGGAAGGTGGTTAAAAGGAAGTTATGACCGTAACCATAATTCAGGGCAGAACATATTGCCATTTGTTCTGGTTTTGTTTTAAAATGCACACTTATCTTTCCCTTATGAAAAGTGACTCTGTCATTGATGGGGTAGAAAGTGCAGGCATCTAGAAGATTTGCAGATTTGCCTCCCAAGGACCGCATTTTGCCGTAGCAGAGGTGAATGGAAGTTGTTGCACTTATACACATGCACGTCTAGCTGCTGGCACAATATACTCGCTAGCAGCTTTTATTTTTTCTTTGTTTAAAGAGATGATTTTTACATAAAACCTGAAACAGGAACTTTTCCCTTGCCTGCAAAAAGCAATCCTAATATCCACTCTCCAGCCTCATATACCAACCCACATGTCCATACTGAATCTCCCATAATCGGGAGCTGGCTTTCTCTGCTTCATTTTTACAGCCATCCTGCTGGTGATGCTTCCTTGATTTTGTGCATGGTCAGACATGCTGCAGGTCTTGAACGGCATACAGGAACAAAACAATGCAATACCTTGGCACAATTTCCTGGGATTTGAGATGTGGATATTCCAGGAGGCTTCCTATGGCTCCATCAGTGAGCAACCAATCAGTGAGCAACAATTGCTATCCAGCAAACGCCAGCACTGCTCTAGAGTGTGAAATATCACCCAGTATACCTGTATTGTCTGTTATGCACTGAAGCCAGAATCCAGAGAGCACCTAAACGGGCCACTGGGGGTGTACCTCTCGATGTCTGTACTGTCTCACTTCCTCTTCCTGTCTGCTTGCTGTGTCACTTATCAACCACAAACTTTTAAAGCAGGTTTGAATTGGCTCAATGACCATAGGAAACTTCTTAGTAGTTAGATTCTTCACATCAGGCTTTTGTACATGAGAGACAGCAAAGATCTTGTAGTGGGTCTGTTTTGGAAAAGCTCCACCACATCACACCACATCACAAGCACAGAGGCCCAGATCACCAGCTTCTGACAACAAGGAGTGGATTGAACTTAATACCTAAAGGCAAAATGAATACAACATACTTACTGGTACTTCTACCAGTGCTCCTACATTAGTTCTATGTAGTTTCTAATATGAACATTATAAACACCATTTTTTATTGCTGTATTCTGCCTTTGCTTGACTCATCTCTCCCATTAGGTAATGAAGTGAGTGGTGGACAGAGACTAGTTTCATTATTGACTTTGATACTGAAAGTGATGTTGGTACCTCTTGCTCCCCTTTCCCTGACCTTTCCTATTATTAGTCTCATGATTCTAGTGCATGTACAATGAAAGGTAACCAGAAAGTAATTCATGGCATTACAGAAAAATAATTAAAAAGACTATAGTTTTTTGCTCAATGATTATGCTAACTGAGCAAAAAAAAAAAAGATTTTGCATGTTTGTCTGGAGAATGACACTTCCTTTAACATTGAAGATTAGTTAAAAAAAAGTTTTTCTTTTTCTCTACAGTTTTAGCTACATTACTTACCTGTAATTAAGTATGTATATCCCATAATGCACGCCCTGCTGAATTCTGTAAAATCTTCACTGCAAGGCTGTCCTGTCCTCTTCCTGCTGCTGAACTTCCAGTTCTGAGGGGGTTACCAGATTCGGGCCACTGGGCTCAGCTTCTAAATATGATCTGATTGGGATATGCCCCTCCTGCCCTCCCCGTTATTGAGCAAAGTGTTATCACTGATTACACTGTCTGTAACGTGATCTGAGAATCGTGTGACTGATTAGACTCTTCCCTATTCACAGATCATGTTACAGGCAGTGAAAGAACTCAATTATTGGTAGGCAGGAAGGAGAATGTCCCCATTGGATCATCTTTAGTGTAGCTGAACCTGGAGACCCAAAGCTGGTATCCCCCACAGCTCTGGAAATTCAACAGCAAGAAGAGGACAGGCAGTCCTGCAGTGAAGATTTCTACAGAAGCCATCAGCCTGCACAGCATGGGACATCCTGCATTACAGGTAAATAATGTAACTAAATTTGTATAAAAAAAGTTTTTATAACTACACTACTGCATTAAGTTCTGATTAGGCTATGCTCACTGTACATTTGAATCTTTCAGTTATGACTGGAGTGTGCCTTTAAGAGTGTGCACTACATTGTATAAAGTTTTAGACTTGTAGTTTCTGAACAGGTTCATAATTCATTATGATACACTTAATATATTCATCTACTTTGTATTACAGTTACCTTGCCCTTCCTTATAAATACTGAATTTAGTGCACATTTGTGTATTTAATGTAAATGTGAGCTGCTGTATGTCCTATACCAACAGTAACTTTGATAAGATTACATGGACTTTAGCTGAGAAGCTGGCACCTGTTTACATCTGTCAATGTATACTTGCCTGCTTCAGCCTGTCACTGAAATGACACGAAGGGCTCTTTGCAACACATTGTAAACAGCAGCAATGGGAAGTAACACTTGGCAACTAGCATAAACTCAGCTGGCAACACTCTACTGCATTAACTATTCATTGACTGGATACTATGGGTAACAGAGGGGTATTGTACTAGAGTATTAAAAAACATCTCCGCCCAACCTCATTAGACATCCAATTCAAACTGATCCTGCCTTAGAACTGCTTAATAAATGCCCCCCCCAGAAATCACCCCATTACATTTTAGTTTGAGTTCTTACAGTAGCAAAGCAAAACATAGCTAGGACCTAGAAGAAACCAAATCTTTGAAACTTCAATTAGGATCATGCAAGCCATGTTTTACAATAAAATTGAATCCATTATGTGCATATTTGGCGACCCTGGATCGATAAATGCTTCCATCAAGCTTCAACATCACACTCCTAGAAACATGACCACTACATCCACCCAGACCATATAACCTACACCCCCAATAAAACTGAGATGGATATTTAACCCACCCAAGATTCCACTCTCCCCCCACCCCAGCTAGTTAACCTCCACCTCCCTTACCTTCAAGTTATATATTGTAATTGTAGCCACAGTCTATATTTACAAAGCAATTATTTTACAGTATGTACTTATCTACCTACCATGCCACGTCATTCCCTATCATTGGATGGCTGCATGTATATTTGGATATTCCCTTCCATTTAAATCTGTCATTTTAGTTTTGGGTGGAGATGCCGTTCCGTGAAAAGATAGGTAAATGTATGATTTTATCCACAGATTTTTACTCAGCACAGGGTGATCTTATAAATGGATAATATAAGCAGATGCTGTTAACGGCCTCATTCCACTTATGTGTGGATTTTCCTAAAACAGGTATTGAAACATTAAGGCTACTTTCACACTGGAGCGTTTTACAGACGCTATTTAGCTAAAAATAGCGTCTGTAAAGCGCCTCAAAAGTCCCCCCCAATCCATCCCAATGTGAAAGCCCTGAGTGCTTTCACACTGCGGTGGTGCGCTAGCAGGACGTTACAAAAAGTCCTGCAAGCAGCATCTTTGGGGCGGTGAGGGGAGCGGTAATATACCTCTCCTCTACCGCCCCCTGCCATTGAAATGAATGGCAAGCGCTGCCGAAGCGGCTGCACACCGCCTCGGTAGCGCTGAGCGCCGGCACTTTTAACCCCTTTTTAACCCCTTGTGGGGGGTTAAAAGCGTGGCACTCCCGTACGCATAGCGTAGCCCTATCGTTGGTAAAACTCCGCTAAAACTAGCGGGGTTATACTGTGACCGCGGCTGCCCGTGCAGTGTGAAAGTAGCCTTAAGGAAAACCTGCCACAAACCCAGCAGATTCAAATGTGTTTAACCACTTCAGCCCCGGAAGGTTTTCCCACGTTAGGACCAGAGCACTTTTTGCGATTCAGCACTGCGTCGCTTTAACGGACAATTGCTCGTTCGTGCGACGTTTTACCCAAACAAAATTTGCATCCTTTTTTCCCACAAATAGAGATTTCTTTTGGTGGTATATGATCACTTCTATGTCATTTCTGATCACCGCTATAAACAAATAAAGAGAGACAATTTTGCAAAAAAAACAATATTTCTTAATTTTTGCTAAAATACATATTCAAAAAAAAAATATAAAAAAACAAATGTATTCATCGGTTTTGGCCGATTTATATTCCTCCTCATATTTTTGGTAAAAAGAATCGCAATCAGCGTTTATTGATTGGTTTGCGCAAAAGATGCCGCATTTACAAACCATGAGAATTAATTTCTGGCGTTTTTGCAATTTTTTTTTTTTACTAGTAATGGCAGCAATCTGCGATTTTTGTCGGGACTGTGATATTGCAGCGGACATCTTGGACATTTTTGACACTTTTTTGGGACCAATGACATTTATACAGCGAAAAGAAATGTAAATATCAACGGATTACTGTATAAATGCCATTGGCAGTGAAGGGGTTAACCTGCAGGGGGCAGGGAAGGGGTTAACTGTGTTCCCTGGGTGTGTTCTAACTGTGAGTGGGCTGGGCAAGCAGGGGCACCAAAGATCTAACTAATCCCTAATACAGGGATCAGTAGATCTCTGACATGCTGCCTGTCAGAACAGAAAACCGCTGTGTTTACATTGGTGGTTCCCCGTCCTGGCTCTGTCAAAGGGCATCGCGGGTCACTGGTGGACATCGAGTCCGCCCGACCCACGTCCCGCTCAAGGAGCATGCGGCGGGCACGAGCACGTGCCGCTGGCTCGCCCCCTAGCCGTCGTGCACGCGAGTAACGACTATAAGTGGCGATTTGTGGGACAGAGCTACAATGTCGTCCCTTATAGTCGTACGGCGGTCGGCAAGTGGTTAATAATGAGAATATGAGGGTGTCGAGGCAGCTACATTCATATCCAGATCTCTATTGTTCCTGTTTAAAGCCTGGAACACACTGATATTTTTTTTTCGTTCATCTTAGTAGGTTGAAAGAAAAAAAACTGACAGCTCCAGTCGGAGCCACTATACTAACGATCCAACGTTAGTACAGTGATATCCCCCGCTGAGATGTTTTGTTCTGACAGGGGGATAACCATTGGCTGAGAGTGCTGATCAGGAGCTGGTCGGCTGCTGGTTTTCCAACATGCTTGTCCAGCTGACATACACCCGGGCCGAATGTGTATGGGGCTTAGCTCATGTTTGGTCCCACCCTGTCTCACTTTCTAAGCCATACTATTGCTCACTGAGGCCATCCATCACAATAAAGGACCAATAAGGAGCCTGGAAGGGCACCAAGGGCAGGGTCAATCTTGATTTTTACAAAGTCAAGAACTGCATGCATCTCTTGACTCTTTGACATGTGATTTTCATTGAAACTCTGCTTATGTCCATATTTAAAATCTGATCAGTCTGAATTTCCTAGGTTTGTGACAAATTTACTTTAAGGTTGCCAGACCCGAACACCATTGTAATCAATGGAAGGCGAATCTGTCAATTTAAAAATGCCAATTTTCTGGACTAAAAGGCAACGGTGTGTGTCAAAAAATAGCATGGGCTATGGGCACTGCCCTCGAGAACACGTACTAATAAAAATAATAATGGTTAAAAAAAATCCCATGCAGCCCAGAGCAGTTATTTTCTAGCACATACATTTTGGGTATCACAGAGCAGGTAAATGTTTGGTTGCCCAAACAGCCAAACCTAAGGCTGAAATTGAGCTCATCCCTACTCACTAGTCTTGTTAGTGATACTTTTGCACTCGTTTAAGGCACACCTGTACTGTGCCCATATGTATTCACCTTTCCTGTATCACTGTTCATTTGGAGCAAAGAAAATACCCAGTACTTTGGGTATGGAGAAGCATGTGACTCACTCCACGTGGCAGTGATGGTTCTTGTGGCCCAGTGCTTTCACATGGGGGCTGAGAAGGAGCCCTAGGCAAGCTTTGACATTTGGCACTTGGGGCCTGCACAGGGCAGCTTCCCCTGCTCCTGGCCTTTAATGGAGCAGCAAGGGAGCACATGGAAGGTAAGTGTGTGCTAATGGGAAGGAGAGTATTAAAACTAATTGGGAGAAGCTCATGGTCATTTCTTATTGGTGCAAAAGAGCTACAGTAACAGCAATATGGCTAAGAAATGGGGCAGTAGACATAACTATGATTTCATTTATTTTACACCCTCACTAACCTTTACCCAAAATGAAAATAATAGTTTCCATCTCCTTGTGTGTATTCAGTGAGGTCCCCTATCAGGTGCCTTATAAACGTCATGTAATGTATTCAACTCCATTGTAATAATATATTACTATAATATATTGAACATTATGAAAAACCAAAGCCTACTTTCATATGTGTAGGTGGTGAATTACTATAATGATCATTTTTACACATACACTTTGAACCTGTGCTTGCTTAAAACAGCTAATCAAATTCAAAGGAAATGTCTATTTTAAGCTTTCCCTAAAATAACTGGTGGCTTCTAGTCAAGGTTTCCTTTACTAAATTATTCCCACAATGTGATAACCTGTGACTCCAGACTTATTCAATTCCCTGGTTAAAAATTAAAAGAAAGATTTCATAATTTGTTCAATACCCCTTTATGATATTTGAATAATTCAGATTTAGGTTCTATAGCTAACACATTTGTGAGCTACCAGGTCTGGGTGTTTATGCAGTTAAAATAACATATGGAAGGGCATGTATTTGTTTGAGCTGTTGTAGATGTTATTTTCCCACAGATGTTTATTTTACCCATATATAACCTGTCAATCTCTAGAGGCAATGAATTTGCAATCTACAGTATAAGATTACATTCCACTGTGTTCCGAATATGTATTTATATATTTATTATATTATTATTATTTTTATATACTTATTTCATATTATGCCATTATGCCATATCTGCATTTTATACAAGTAAACTTTTCATATGCTACAGAATATAAGAAAACATATTTTGTGAGCAGTGCATATACCTGTATATATACACACACCCCCCTAATGAAATTGACCGTTAATTTGTAGTACAAGCATACATAAAAACACATGGCTGTGTGCTGCATGCTATTAAGATAGATTAATTATTTTTCCTATAGTATACCCCATATGTATTGGTTTAATTAGACAACTATAGCCAATTTTGTATAGTGGATTTGCAGAGTTCTGACTGAAGAAAGTGTTACTACTGGAAACAGAAATGCAACCAATGGGACTGACTTTGGTCAATAAAAGACATAGCAAATTTGACCAAGCTTTTCAAAGCAAAGGCAAGTCCATGCCATGTCTTATCTTGTGTAAAATACTTATAACATTAAAATGAATATATTTTGTAAGTTATTTTTAAGAGGCATTTTTTTTCCAAATCTTTAACATTCATTTAAAGTTTTGATAAAATGTGAAAAAAAAAATAGAATAGAATAATACAGATGCAGGGTGGCCTTCATCTTCCAGCAAACGTGTCTACCTAAACTAAATAGTCATATATTAATGAAGTGGTTTGACGTATATACAGCCTTAAGTAGGGTTGTCTAAAATAATGTTATGATGTTACTATTTTTCTGCTCTTGCATGAAAATATTCTAGAAAATCTTTCCGAGAACAATAGAACATACAGTATATCTAGCCTATGCATGTTAAAACTTATAATGTGGCAGATTTTCTAAGTGTCCTTGTTATTTTGACTTTGTCCTCAAGAAACCTCATGACAGAACTGGCCCTCACCTTAGGTACTCTCCCAAGGTGGGCTGTCCGCAATGGAAAGGAATTAAGTTGCAGCAATAAATGAGGACAGATAACCCAGTGTGTGACAATTTCAAAACAGAGCAGGCCTCAGATAGCTGGATAGAATGGCTCAATACACATTATTTACTGCAACTACCAAACATCATTGAGTGGTCAACAGATACATGTTCAGAGTTTCCATTGTAAAACTTGTATGGGGCCATATGTAAGCCAACAAGGATTTGAGAACAAGGAATTAATATTTCAATAAAAAAAATAAATCACACTTACATACTGTGTACAGAGTTCCTCAGATCTGGACGTATGATGAGAACACAATAAATGGCACCTTTTCATATGATTAAAATCCAGCTCTATCATTCCAAAACAGTCCTGTCCTGACCCTGTTAAAACTGGTGGAATGGGATTTAAATCAAATTTTCTGTGAGAGGTATCAGTATATTTATGCAAACTGTGTCCAGTATGATGTCAAAATGTTTTGTATGTTTTTGCAATGGTTATCATCAATTTTCTGACCAAGTTTTCCTTTAGAATTCCTGTTAGTCCTTAAAATCTCATTATATATCAATGTCTGTTTATTTTTCTGTTGGTAACCTCTGTTAAAAGTAAATCATCGATTCCCCTGGACCTAGGCTCCGTACACTGCTGCGGACTAAGTTGTCCAACTTATGTGTTTCAGACGTTAAGAAAGAAAGGACTTAATGGTTGTGACAGTCCAGATCCCGATGCAGACGATTCAGTAGGTCACAGCCCAGAGTCTGAGGACAAGTACAGAAAGATAAATGAAGATATTGATCTAATGATCAGCAGGCAAAGATTGTGTGTAAGTACTCTGAACGTCCGTTCACGTTTTTGATATATTTGTGATATTTCTCTAAACCTGGCAGGCATTGAACAAGAAAGAACACAAAGGCTGTGACAGCCCTGATCCCGACTCTTCTTATGCCCTCACCCCACGCACTGAAGAAAAATATAAAAAAATTAATGAAGAGTTTGATATTATGATCAAGAGCCATAAAATACCTGTAAGTACCCAAGGTTACATGGCTGGTCTGCTGACTACTGCTGACGTAACACCCCCTTAACCCTTGCAGTGCTGATTTCTCATTCAGAACACTTTCAGTAGTATGATACTACAAAAAAAATATTCTAAAGCCACCTAATTCATATAGCTATAAAACGCACAATCTGCCTCAAAGCTGTGGGCCATGTGCAAGAGAATTTGGGGAATTTAAGTACTTACCTACCCTTCCTCTTTTTATAAACAAAGAAAAAAAACGAAAAGGCCAAATAATATCAAGAATTAAAAAATGAATTTGGAAAGCTGGCCAGTTAGATGACATAAAGTCAAGGGCTCTTTACTAATGGCGCCTGAATTTTGGGTTATAGGCTGCATCCACCAAAAGCATTTCCAGGCAATAGTGAAGCACATTATAAAAAGACGAGACATGTTCAGCTATCAGGTTAATAAGATGTTATCATTGAGCAAAACATCACTGTGGTTAGGGCCTGGTTGGAGTAGCAAGAGGATGGGGTCCTCTTTAGCTTGAGATGACATAGAACTAGATTGGTTTCAAACAGATGGGCAAGCTGTAGCAGAGAGATTTTGGTATATCAGAATCCAGAGAAGTGAGAAAAGCTGCCAAACCCACCCAACCTGATTAAATTTGTAGGGACATTGGTGCATAAATCTGCATGCTAATATCAAATGGGTTCTTTAAGTGCTCTGCAGACACCCCTGGTACCATATTAAAGTGGCATTAACCCCAAAACCAAAAATGTAACATATTGCAGTTTACCAGTCATTAGATGTGGTGGCAGCATTTGTTTTCTTTTTAGGCTTTTTTCCCTCTGTTTTTACCTGGTGATTTGGCCAGCAACACACTTCCTGCCTTAGGGTGCACCTTTGGAGGGCAGCATTGTTAATCTGGGGGGGGGGGGGGAGGGGGTGTTAGATGCACATGCAGATTTAGTCTTCATGTACACTACAACTCCTAAACTCAACTCAATAGAAGCCTATAGAGTTGATTTACTAAAGTCAAAAAGACTATTCGCTTTGCAAAATGCAAGTGCAGTTGCTCCAGAGCTTAGTAAATAAGCAGAAGCTCTGCTGACTTCCATCATCCAATCAGGTGCAAGCAAAAATGCTGTTTTTTTTAATTGCATGTGTAGCCATGCCCCTGTAGGGGTTGCTGGAAGTAGTGGTTCAGCTTTCACTCTGCCCTCAATAACACGTGTCCTTGCATCTAGAGTCAGGAAGAGCAGGCCAGTACTTGTGGTTTTTTTTGTTTTTTTTTTTTATTAGGGGATTTAACTTGGATGGGTATAGGGTAATTATGGGATGCCCAAGAGAATAAACAGTTCTTGAATGGAACCATCTATGTACACTCCAGTATATATACTTCTCCTCTTCCTCCACCACAACACTTGCCTCTCAATCTGCTCCTTTTCCTAGAGCACAACACTTGTTTCTGGCCTAGCTAGCCAAGGCTGGTGCAATGATTTTTGACACCCTAGGCGAAACTTAATTTTGCCACCCCCATTGGCTCCACCCCTGACTCCACCCCCTTTGCCCTGCCCATGTGACAGGAGGCGGCGTGATACAGGAAGCTCTGGCTCCTCTAGCGCTGGCTCCAGTGTTGCGCCTCTACACTACTGGTCGGACGGAGCAGCTGCCTGAGACTGAGCTAGTTACATGCTGCAGCCTGCGGAGCATGCAGACGCAGAGGGAAACCAATGGCCGGGCACCCATAGGCAGCAGTGCGCCCTAGGTGGCTGCCTAGTTTGCCTAGTGGTAGCACCGGCCCTGTAGCTAGCTTGTGGTGAGGCCTGCTCTCAGTTTAGCACAGACTCGGTGAACCGCCCATTACAGACAAAAGTATAAGTGTGCTAGCTAGCCTTGATGGATTACTGCTCCCAGTCCATCCTCTTTGGGTCCTGCCAGCCCTCCTGGCTGCAATGACCCAACTCCACTGCTCAGTGACACCACAGTCCCAACTGGCTCTTGCACCCTTCTCAGACTGTCTCTCACCCCTATCTGCTCCGGCGTGCCTCTTCCAGCTTCCCAGGGTGTGTATCACTCACCGACACCTGACAACAACTCGTAGTTCCTCTCCTGGAGATCTTTCTGGCAGTACTCTCTCCCACTGTCCTCCACTTGCTGTCTCCCTTGTGCCTCTGTTCCAGGATCTCACTATCCTCCTGGATGCACCCGAGTCCCAGCCGAGGTCACCCCCCCCCCAGACTCCCAGACTGGGGGCTCCCTCAAGGCCCCGACAGCTTCAGTACTCCATCTCCATCTCTTCTACCCAGACTCTCCTCCCCAGCTGGGCTGACCCCCAGGTATTTAAGGAAGCCAAACTAAAGTTGGGGATTGGTCAGGGTTCCCCAAACACCCCAGGCAGCTCCACCTCTCTTCCCCAGAACCCTCTAGAAGCAAAGGGAAGGTAACCGAGAGGTGTCACCACCTGCAAGTCACCAGCCACTCCCTGAGCCCCTTCCTTGTCCAGAATCAAAACAATCAGGCCTGACTTTCATCAAATTTACCTTACCGAACACAAAAATCTCTCTGACCACCTACCTAAGGTAGATGGCGCTACACATGTAATTGGGTATTCTTTGCAGAGTGAAGCCTTACCTAATTTACTAAGCTCTGGAGCAACTACACTCGCAAAGTGCACAGTCTATTTGCCTTTAGTAAACCAACCCCTATGTGTCCATGTACACAAAGGCTTTTAGGATTGTTTAGGAGCTGCTGCAGTTGGAGAGGTTCAACCTCTCTCAACCCCCCCTCTCCTGAACATGGAAGAATCGCACTCAAGATAGGAAAACTGCATATTTTGCAGCATTTTGCGCTTTGCGTTTTCCTGTGGCCACGGTGCATAACGGCCAAGTGTACATGAAGCCTTAGATACACTATTCACTAACAAATTGAACCAAGCTCCAGCTAAAACCTTTTAGGAAGTTACAGCAACCATTTCTTATTTCCTTTTGGGATAAATGTTTTACATAAATGAAAAAAAGCTGATCATTCTAAGCACTCCTGTCAGTGGCAAAAGGTTTAGGCCAGACTTACTGGCCTCAAAAAGAAAACAAATGTAGCCATCACATCTAAGAATTGGCATGCTGCAATATAATAAGTGTTTCCTTTTGGTTTTAAAACTGCTTTAATCTTTACAAAACAGAAACAGCCAGCAACTCCAGTCTGGCCAACCGGTTCTTCCTATAAGATTCTTCTTCTAGGGGGAGTCTGTGCAGATTGCAGTGTACCCATAGACATGCAATAGACTTCCCATCTAGCCACAATAGCCTGGGTTGGATTTTGGTTTATCTTTGGTTTATTTTAAAATCTCACCTAGAATGATGACTCCCCAGCTCAGGAATCATAAAGAACCTGCAAAAGGGTTAAGTGAAGAACACTTCTTGTTGTCGGCACTTGTGCCCAAAAATAGCAAGTGGTTCTCAGATCCATCACATTAGGTGAGAATCCTGGCCCACGTATGGGCAACTCTAGACTATGAAGCACTTTATTTTTTGTGGATGCATACTTGTAATGCATAAGTAGAACCATCTGGGTAAAGGAAATTGTCTTTGTCAACCAAAGACAGTCAATACCCAGCTTTGGTATACACGTTGTTCTATTTGCGCTAGACTGTAACCTGTAAATACCTAAAACTGTAATCCTAATATGAAAAGGCAGGCAATATGAATGCATGAAATCTTGTTACTAGGGCACAATCACGCTGGTGTGCTGGGGTGATACTAAAGCAGTCATAAGCTTTGCTTTTCTTAAGTAGTCTGTGTTCATTTCCATGCTTGTAAAGTAGAGCTAAATTTAATATCCAAACCCTGAAGAAATTCACATGCCTTGCCAGTCATTTAAGAGAAATAACTTTGCATGAGCTTTCCTCTCTTTTGTTTTTAATGTAATGTATAATATGATGCATGTTTACATGCATATTAAATGTCTGAGTGATTGATTATTTTACTAGAGTGGGATGACATATATATGTAAATGTGTGCTGTTGGCTTTTTCTGTTCTTTGTTCATTCTGTTTACAGCAGAGTTGTCTTAACCTGTGTGGCACTGAATTAAAGCAGAACTCTAACTGGAAAGGCAAGATATTGTTTTGACTAGAGGATTATTTTATATTGCAAATGCAATGGATCAGTACTTTCACCCACCTGCCTGGCATTAAAAGAGTTTATAATATGCAGTCTAGTTCATGATACCATGAAATATCCTCTGCTCTAACCTCCTAATGACTAACAGTATACAAGTATATTACCTAAAGTAAAAGGTCCTATTCATGACTGCAGTTTTTTTTAGTTGGTTAGTATACAGATGAAGTGCCCACACATAGGAAATAAAGAATATGTAACCCGATAGTACAAATATAATATATTGCAGCTCACCAGTCCTTAGGTGTGGTGGCTGCATTTAAAATACCTGTTGATCCTGCAAAAAATCCTATGCAACAATGTTATCAGCTTCCCCAGCCATCTTCTGTTACTCTATAGACATCATAGTGAGTGTATTCAGTCTCGGTGAGAGAGTCTGTTACTGGTAGGGTTAATAGGTCAAAATGAAGGCAAAAAGCCTAAAAAGAGAAACTTAATGCAGCTACCACATTTAAGGTATGTTGCAAAATAATGCATTTTTGCATACAATTAATCTCTTCCCATTACCCCCATGTGGCCCTTTAAAGGAGTTGTAAAGTCTCATGGTTTTTTACCTTAATGCATTCTATGCATTAAGGTGAAAACCTTCTGTGCTTCAACTGCCCCCCAGACTCCCCTTTTTCTTACCTGAACCCGATCGTTCCAGCGAGGAGCATGAGCCCAGCGACTCCAGCTGCTGTCTCAGATTTTCATTGGATAGATTGATAGCAGTAGGAGCCATTGGCTCCCGCTGCTGTCAATCAAATCCAATAAAACGGGAGCAGTATTGCCAACCTACCAGACTGAAATTTACTGACACTACACCACAAAATGTACTGGCACAGCCAAGTTTTTACTGACATTTCCAAAAGTTACAAAATTTTTTAAGTGCAAATTTCAGTATTTAGGCTACAAACAAGTAGATTATACAGATATCAATATGATTTTGGGTAGATAGTAAGGCAAAAAACATATTTCTTCTTTTATTTTCAATATAGTAAGTATTTAGCTCAGGGACAGGACTTAGGAGGGGAAGAAATTAGAATGGGCGGCACACATATGAAATTGACTCTCACACTGACACTGACAGCATTGTGCAGCAGCACAGATTATGATGAGACCTCAGTGACACAACACGTCCCCTGCTGAGTCACAGTGACAGTCTCTCTCCAAGCCAGGTGGTCCCTTTAGTCCACTCCAGTCTAAACAGCACTGACTGTCCCGCTCCCGGCCTGCCTTGCTCTCATACCACAGACCCACACACAAGGCTCTGGCCACTCTGCTTGGCTCTCTTGCACCATGACATCACACGACATGCTCAGGCACCTCCTCTGCCAGAGTCACCCAAACACATTGTAGAAGGCACTCATATGGTCTAGGCTGGCTCCAGACTGAGCCTACCGTCACAGCCATATTTTTTACTGGCAACCTTTTCCTTTTACTGGCAGGAGAAAATTCCCTGTTTTTACTGGCTGCCAGTAAAAATACTGGTGGTTGGCAACACTGCATGGGAGCTGGGGGTGGGACTGAGTCCTGTTGTCTGTGTCAATGGAGGCAGCAGTGGGACTCGTGAGCGTGCCCGCATGGGTGCCCCCATGGAAATCAGCTCTCCATGGGGGCACCCAATGAAGAGGAGGAGCCAGGAGCGCTGCCGGGGCACCCCAGAAAATGAGGACAGTTGCACAGAGCAGGTAAGTACGCCATGTTCCTTATTTAAAAAAAAAAAAAAAACCTTTACAATCACTTTAATTTATCTTAAAGTGGGAGAGTGGGATGGACTGATTGACTTTCACAGTGGTCATATGATCAGAAGCCCATCCTGCCAGCTATTCTAAGCATATGGTATAATTATGCTTTATTTATAATATATTGTATTATAATTATATAATATGTATAATATTATTATATTATTTTAATTACAATATATTATATTACATGATATTATATTATATTATATTATAATTGATACTAATAAATGCTTATTATAATTATAGCAATTATAACCCGAGGTGCACTTTCAGCACAGAAACTTTGATCACCATGACTTTAAACACCCTCCCCCCTTGCTGCTGTATACATGCATAACGTGGACAGCAAGAGGTTAAGATTCAAATCCCTTCATATGAAGAACATCCCTCTCCTCTTCTCTCATATATATAATTAAATATATATATATATATATATATATACATATGTTCTTCAAAACCTTTCTGCACTTTTTTTAAAAAAATGCAGAAACTTTTTGAAGACCCCTCATATATATATATATATATAATTTGTCTTTTAATTTGTCTTTCGTTTGAAGGATTCTTTACACTTAGTAGGAACAGGTCACACATATGGGCACTGATGAGGATAAGAACTTAGTTAATGTACACAGCATGGTGCTTTCCCGTCCAGGCTGTCCTGTTAAGGTGCCCTCACATTCTTGGGTGACTTGATAGTTACAGTATGTTTTCACACAAGCTCTTTTAGATGCTTATGTAGCAGAGATGCAATCTGAGAACAGGGACATGAATGCCTTCTAAAACCTCCTGATGATCATAGCTATAGCAGCTGTTGGCACTGAGACAGACAGGAGGAAAGGATTACTAGTAGGTGGAGAAGAGGGCATTTCACTGGGTTATGTGAAATCCACAAGACTTAGACACATTCACTTGTCCTATGCAAATATTGATTAGAGAAGGCAGTTCATAAATATAGAAGGAATTTCGTTTGCACCAGAGCAGGCCGGGACGGGCAGCCAGCCCAGAGTACAGTAAACATTGCTGTACATTTGTATGAACTCATTATTACAGCAAGAAGCGATGGGACTGTCTTATCAAGAATTTGTTTGCTGTACTCTTCCCATTTGAAAGAGAAGCAGTCAAATAAATGGTTTAATATGTCAGAGCTGCATTTTAAAACAAAATATATGGACTTGAAACCTCTGCAATGAAAACCTGAAATAAAACAAATGGAGCCCAGATTCAATTGCTGACCTTGTGCTCCACAAAAGAGCAATTCAGCCTGTGGTTCTTGTGGTTTCAAAGTATAGGGTGCCCTGGTCTGGAGGCTGGACACTGCCATTTTATACAGGAAGGATGGCACCATCAAAATGACAGCCTCACAGACGCTCTAAACACATGGCACACTAGATCCATTTTTGGTTTGTCTTGCCCACCTGACCACAAACTAGGGGTGGTAAGAAAACACAGACCAGCAGTTAAAATGCACAACGGTAAGCCTTTGCTCATGCAGAAAGAAAGATCCATTGAATGAGCTGAACTGTGGATATGAAACATGGGTTATATCTGTAACCACCAGTACAAAAAAGAACCTGACTTCTCCATCCATAAGAAAACACAGCCTGCGCCAGCAGAAAAAGCTGGCTATGGCACTTCATGAAAAGGGTCGCTCAGGATTCCGCAGAAAGAGCCTAAGGACATGAAATTTTGTGGTCCAAAAACATCTGATAATAATTAGACGTGCATTTGTACTTTGGAGGAGAACATTATTAGAGCTCTTTACTAAACCTGCTTGAGATTAAAGAGGCTCAGCTAATTACTAGAGAAATGTGTGTGGGTCATTGCGACCACGCTCTAGTATGACGAATTGCATCTGTGTCATCGTCTATTCTAGCTAGTCCATTCAGAAAAATAAAAAAAAAAACATTTTTTCAGGTTTCTAGTACAGGTAAGAAATTTGGTAAACTAATTGAAATTTTTGAGTTGCATAAGCAGTTTTTTTCAGACTCTGACACACAAGGTTCAGCTTGGCTATACTAATAAACAAGGACATTTTACAAAGACAGAAAATCAGGCCACTTTTCTTACATAGTACAAAAATATTATTCAGCACTTTACAGTTTGGAGAAATCAGAATAAAAACATGCATAGAGGAGTCGCATAATGCAAGAGACAATGGAACAAAAGGTGGGAGAGCCCTGTCTCGAAGTTCTTACAGTCTAACGGAAATGGGGGAAGTGATATATGAAGACCAAGTGCATATTTATAGAAAGGATCAGCTATGTCTAATTATAAAACATAATACATTTATATGAATGTTGAGTGAACCAGTCACCTGGTTCTATTCCGTTCAATGACCAAAATAAAGTACAGCTAGGGCCAGATGTGTGTAAAAGAGGATCGTACCAGCAGGAGGAAGAATGGTCAAGTAAGATTAGAAATTAGTAATAAATAGCAATATAGAGGGTCAGAAATAGGGCAAGAGACTATAATTAGATGCTCAGGAACACTGGGTGTGAAAATACGTTTTATGCCTGTGTAAAAAATGCACACGCGTGAACATTAAATATTAAGAAACAGTGAGTGACCTCCATTTACTGTAAGAGTTGAGCGTTTTTAGTTTTAATATGAGTTTTCACTTTGCAGAATGAATTTTCACTTATCTTAGTGAATGAGGTGAAACAAAGTGAAAATTCACTTTGCAAAGAATACCAAATACAGGCAGTCCCCGAGTTACAAATATCCGGCTTACATCCGACTCATACAACAACAGGAAGTGAGAGGAAATCCCCCTTGGAAGAGAAATTCACTCCTGTAAGTTATCATGGGAAAAAGGTGTCTCCACTGAAGCTTTATCACAAATCCTTGTTTCCACGATAACTCAAAATTTTCAAAATCCATATTGTCATTGGGACAGAAAGTGAGATGAAATCTTTTGAACGGGGGCGCAGACAGCAAAACAAATATTAAATGGGTGTTAACCCTTCCCTGTGCTATCCAAAAAAACATAAAAATATATATATATTTTTTGGAGTAACACTTATACATGTATGAGTATATACATGTTCCAAATTACATACAAATTCAATTTAACCTATCTTGTTTGTAACCCGGGGACTGCCTGTATGTACAAAGAAAAAAAAAATGGATTTTTGTTTGTGCATGATTACATGATTTAAATCAGCTCAACTTTACCTTATTCTTTAGGCTAAGTAAAAATTCACTTTGAAAGTGAGCATGCTTTCCTCTTTAGTGAATCAATATTCAGGTTAGCAAATTCCACATAATGTTGGTAGTATGGGAGATGAATTAGAATGGCTTTAGTGTGTACTCTACACTAGGTATGATTGCATGTCTTGTACCCCACTCCCCCGCTTGTCTGCGATCACATTGTGCTAGGCCTGAGTTTTTTAGCATTATCACCGTTGCCTGCCATATCACAGTGATCCCTGCTGCTGGGCTCTGTAAGTGTTTAGTGACCCACAACAGTTTTGTGCTGGGAACGATTAACTAACCACTTCCATACCATGTAAAAATCATAATTTTTTTGCTAGAAAATTACTCATAACCCCCAAACAGTATATATGTTTTTTAGCAGACACCCTAGGGAATAAAATGGCGGTCATTGCAACTTTTGCAATACTCTTGCACAGTATTTGCGCAGTAATTTTTCAAATGCCTTTTAAAAAAAAAAACCAGTTTCATGCATTAAAAAAAAAAAAAAAACAGTAAAGTTAGCCCAATTTTTTTGCATAATGTGAAAGAGGATGTTACTCCGAGTAAATAGATACAACATGTCATGCTTTGAAATTGCACACCCTCGTGGAATGGTGCCAAACTTCGGTATTTAAAAATTCCTATAGACAACACTTTAAAAAAAATTAAAGTTACAGAGGAGGTCTAGCGCTAGAATTATTGCTCTCGCTCTAACGTTTGCAGTGATGCCTCACATGTGTGGTTTGAACGTTGTTTACACGTGCGGACGCAACTTACAAATGTATACATTTCTGTTTGCGAATTTGTGGAGACGGGGGCGCTTTCAATTTTTAAACTTTTTTATTGTTTATTTTATTTTATTTATTTTACTAGGGAGAAAAGTGCAGCGCTATATACAAGACTAAGGGTAATTAGGTCCGGAGAATGGGGCCATTAGCTATGCTACCAAAACCAGTTGTAAGGAGTATATCACAAAATGATATACAGTGATCAATAAATGATTAGATGATGGCGGAAAATATACACTCAAATGGCAATAGTACTCAGGATTATTGTGTCATCCCCATAGGTGATTTGGGATGGGAATCCACATTAAGTTCATATGAGTGCAGGGTGAGGCCCGATATCAGATACAGATGTCTTCTTATGAAGTTTACAAGTGTAATCCACTGGACCAGTTCCTAGTTAAAGTGACAGGTGCCTTGACAACTTGGTGCTTATATAGTGACAATCCGCAATGGTGAGTGAATGTACTTACCAGAAGCTGGTAAAGTACCAGCATGTGTAGTAAATCTCAGGCGGTAGAAGTCCAGAGGTCCAGAAAAATTAAAGGTGGTGAATGTATTCATTTCTGTTTGTGATCTCGTGGAGAGGGGGGCGCTTTAAATTTTTAAATTTTTTTATTGTTTATTTTATTTTATTTATTTTAGTTTTACACTTTTTCTTTAAAAAAAATCTTGATCACTTCTATTCCTACTACAAGGAATGTAAACATCTCTTGTAATAGGAATACTGCATGACAGGTACTCTTTATAGACAGATATAAGACCCCACACCTTGCCTCCAAGCTGGAAAGCATCAGATCAAAAAAAAAAATAATTAGCAATCTGATGCTTTCTAGCCAGAAACCTGGCTTTGTTTACTTTTGCCAGCCCAGTCGTGACATCATGAGCCTCTGAGAGCCATAGAGATGATGGGGGTCCATCTGTCCCTCAGATCTCTATGGTACTTCCTTCCAACTGCTGTAGTTGTGTTCTCCGGCTCACTGATCGCTCGCCCTCCCGCTGCCTTTAAGAACGATCAAGGGGCTAGACAGCCACTATAATTGTTCTTAGGGTAAATGGAATCGCCTGCTGAAAAGAACGATATCTCAATGATGCCTACAGCTGCAGGCATCATTGAGATATCACCAGACAAAGACAAGGACGTCATTTGTCTATAGGCAAGGCAGGAAGTGGTTGGATCACACATATGCATACTGTGCTGGAGTTTAATTGAACTGTGCCTAAAACTACCTCTTTCAAGTGGGCCAGGGCACAATAAGCTGACACTAGTCAAACAACTGGACTTTGGGGATCACACAGGCACAGTATGTAGACCCTAGTGTGAGCACACCCCTAGACCCCGTTCACACCAAAAAGCAGTGCGGGAAACCCACGTCCCGTGCACATTTCTAGCACCACATTCAAAATGCACTGCAGTTGCAATTTGAAGCGGGTCTCAGTGTTAACTGAATGACACCCCAAATGTAAGTCACGAGTACAGTGTGCTTGCCTGCACTATATCGCATTGTACATTAGTATAAGTTGCAAAGAGTTTCCAAAAGTAGTGCATGCATGCACTACTTTTGGTTCAGTGGAGTGTGATTTGAACCATTTCAAAATGAGCTCCAATCACACCACATTTAACCACATGTGAATCACACAGGAACATGCTTCACCAGAATGTTTGATACTTTAAAGTGGTTGTAAACTCTTTACAACCACTTTAAACTACAGGTAGGCCTATAATCAGGCTTACTTATAGGTACCCTGCATATCTCCTAAACATGCACGGTTTAGGAGACATACACTGTACTTGCATGTACTGATGTCATTGGTGCATGCGCAATGAAGAAACGGGCCGCTGCGCGGTTTCTTCACTGTGATCGTGCCGCAATTGGCGGCTCCCGCACGGGAGTGACATCACGTGACTCTGGCCAGTCACAGCGCCGGAGTCCGCGACCCCTGAAGGGAGAGGGGTGAAGATGGACACTTCCTACTGCAGGAACAGCGCGGGTATCGAATGCAGGTAAGTGGCACATAATGGCCTAATATGTGATGCATATTAGCCTATTATGCTTTTACTTTGCATAATTTCTGCTATTCAATTTCTGTATTGAATTCCTGAAGGTAGACACTCACTTTTTATATTGTACCTATTAACAAATGAAGATTGAACACAATGCTTATCTTTGGCAGTTAAAGTATTTTAAATGCCAAAACTTTTTTTGGTTCATTCTTAAGTTTTGGATACAGTGAAATATTAGAACCTCTGTCGAGTTTTAATTTCTCCCTGTGTCTCCACTGGGGAGATTGTTAGACCTGGTGACCACTGTCAGAAAAAATCCACAAATCTGAGTTGTCCGTAGAAATGAAATAGATGGGACACTTTTTTTTATAGGTAACAGCTGTGTAAGTGGGTATTCCTGTTGTCTTTAAATAATAGAAAGTCAAGGGAAATCTCCTCAATGGGACAAAAAAAAGGAAAGAATAAGCATGTCAGGGGATTTAACGATTCCCTACTGCATCCAAAATGGAAAAAAAAAGTTCTGACGTTAGAAATATTATAATAGAGATAACCATTTAGATCATGACCTATTGGAATTTGACCTGGTCTGTCCTTTTTACTTGTTCTATAAGGCAGATTTTAAAAATGTGTCCCTACTGTTAACCTTTTCACTAATCTCTTTTTTTATACTGTGAATAGTCTTCAGTGAATATCAGTCTGTCAGTTTTTTCTCAATTTTTTTTTTATCTTTTGTCAGAGCCATCTATAAGCTGAGGAGGTTCTAAATCGTCTGTCCTAATGTGTGTGTTTTTACAAGGCCTAGCTGGTGTAAAGTGGTTTACAATGTTTTATGTCAAGGATTAAAGAAAACATTAGCAGGTCGTGAATAAAAGAAACCTTATTTCCAGCAGGCTGCTTTTTTTCCTTGGTACTGACAGCCATTCTGTGAATGTCATAAGTGTTCCAGGGACAAATGCGTGAATAGTTGCTAGATGCCGCCATAAAGAAGAAAATATTCTTGTAATAAGTACCGTATGGTTGCTGGAGCCAACTAAAATAAATTAAGAGATAATGGGCCAGATAAACTATTGTTAGTGCATCAACTATGTGGTACATGGAAGCCTGTATTTTTGGATGCGCAAAAAAATAGTTCAAGTTAAAGGGTTTGAAAAAAAATCTCAAGTGCGGCTATTTGCACAAAAATGTTTTACAATCTGCACCAGATAAATAGTGGTACAAAAAATTAGCTTTTCAATCATTTGCGTAATACAGGTGTCCAATAGTGCTCCAAGAAGATTATGGCACAAGACAGTGTCTCATACTATTACTGTGCAAAATAAACTATATGCTCTGCACCATAATTGTTGATTTGACATGCAATGCACCAGAATAAGTTGTCACATGCAACAATTTACTTTCCTCAACAACCTCAACCTTAGGCTGGCCATACACGTTGCAAATTTCTTTCCGGTCACCACGGGCGGGGGAATTATTGCTAGCAGCTATAGCAGCCACTAGCGATAATCAAAAGACAATCTGGCAGGCTGGTTGTACCCAAGTTGATCTAACAACTTGCTACATTCAACCTGCCCATAACGGTTCGAATCTTGGCTGGTTCCTGCTGAACCAGCCGAGATTCCAACCTGTATAGCTGGCCTTAAATTGTCTGGCCCAATGCATCAAAGTGCTACGATAAAAACTTAGATTGCCAACTTGTCATATCAGTCAAGTATTTGGGTAGACGTGGGCTTAATTCTTAAGCTTCACAATGTTGTTACAGTTGTCTATATTCACACCTCTGCACTTAGACCCCTTTTTCTAGGTGTTTTTCAGGCGCTATTATGCAAAAAATAGCGCCTAAAAAGCACCTGAAAAACACCCCCCAATACACCCCATTGTGAAAGCCAGAGTGCTTTCACACTGGGGTGGTGCGCTTGCAGGACGGTAAAAAAAGTCCTGCAAGCCACATCTTGGCAGCGGTGTGGGAGCGGTGTATTCACCGCTCCTATACCGCCTCTGCCGATTGAAAACAATGGGGCAGCGCTCCCGAAGCACCTGAACAACGCTTTGGGAGCGCCACAAACCGGCACTTTTAACCCCTGTTTAACCCCTTGTGGGAGGGTTAAAAGTGCACCGCCACTGCCCGAATAGCGGCATCATAGCACCGCTATAACGAGTGGTAAATGCTGCAAATTAGCTGTGTTTTACCGCTAATGCTCGGGCGACTCCGGTGTGAAAGGAGCCTAAGTAGCCAGTGTGGGTCTGGTAGTTGAAGCAGACTTGTCTAGAAACATATTTGCTTCTGGATGTGCTTGCTATGAATTATTTAAAGTGTACCTGTGCTTAGACTATGCACATTAGAGTACTGACATATCCTTAACAAACAGTAAGTTAGCTTTAAAACTAACCATTCCTGACCTTTGTAGTCACAGGCAATTAGAGCAATGTGTCCTCAAAATAATAGATACACTGAAGTTGGTTTCAGTTGGTTACTTTCATCTTAGAAAAGATCTATTATTATATTTTTTACTGCTATATCCCCTATGGGACAGAGTATATATAGCACGTTGTCCTATGTGCTAGGTGTTTCCTAGCTTTAGCTATGAGGTCTGGCCATCCCCACTGTCCTTCCCTCCCATCATGGTAGGTCCAACAACAGCTAGGAAGGAGATGGCTGCTTCATAATGGCAGCTTGTCTTGGCTCTGGGTACTTCGTTAATAGAAGCAGGGGCAAGGTGAGTGAAGAGACTGACACTGTGCTGTAACAAAATTGCATATTTAGAGGCACACGAATCGATAAAAATCCACCACAGTAAGGTTATGTTCACATTTTAATGCAAGCTTCTTCAAACATTTTGCAGCACATTTATGCACCTTTTTACATGGGTTGTTCATGTGTTTTAAGGTGTAAGCATTTTTGTTTAGGCAATGGAAAGCAGGTTACTAGCAGGAGCAGACTGGCTGTTAGGTATGCAAACATGTTATGCACATTTTTAGGCCTATTGGGCCAAAAATGTGTGATTCCACCCCAAAGTCTTTAGCACAAAAAGCCACAGCAATTTACTCAGATGGGCCTTATAGAATAACATGGAGACTTTATTGTTGATCATTGTCACACTTCCGAGAGCACACAACAAATCAATCCGGAGTGAATGTAGGCAAATTTGCAGATGTGGGGGCAGGTGTACTTAATATGGCACACAACTAGCCGCAATCAATAATGGCTTTTTAATTATGTGACCTTACATTATATCTGGACATTATTATATGCAAACACAGCACCCCTCAATGGAGGATAACTAATGAAAGAGATCTCCTTTAAACGTATTTAATCCATACTATACGTATAAGCACAGTTGACCTATTGCACTCAGGACCTCATGCACAGAATATTTCCAGGATAGTGATATTTGTTTTTTTTAGCAACCAGTATAATTCTGTCAATTGTTTTTGCAATCCATGGTAGAAAAATAAAAGGAAGAATCTGATTTATTGCTAAGAGTGACAGAGATACAATATATTTAGAGACCTTTATACAAAATTCTATGAGTTATTTCTCCTGTCTACAAAGTCAGCAGCAGAGGCACCACTTAAATGTATGTGGTTTCCAAGTGGGTGGACTCCCAGTGAAGTATTATTGCAGCAAGAGGAAGGATATTGAGTCCTCAATAGCAAAGTTAGTTTAAAAACACTGTCAGATTACTCATTTTAAATATATTAACTGAGCAGTGTCAGTTTATTTTCACAGTTTACTACATCTATCAATCCAGTAGCTCACATTTGCTGCCAACTATATACCATTTCAACAAAATTGGGTGGGAAAGGGGTTGGGGGAGGTTGGTAGAAGCAGGATCAGAGGATTGTGTGGAAAATGAATTACAAAAAAGATGCCATGATCAGCTTACATGCAGCCTGTTTATTCTAAGCTTTCTTGTTAGGTTAAACCAGAAGTGAAAATTCTGTAGTGCTTGTCACTTTTAAAGGCAATTAGAAGATCATATAGGCTACAAAATATACAAAATAATAAGAGAACAATGCAAGTCATCTTATCTTCTGAAAGTGAATAGTGAATCACATAGATCAATACAGTATCATTTACTGTCTCTTTTCTTCCATGCACAGGCCGTTCCACCTCCCAATTTCGAGATGCCGGTTTCCATTCCGGTGAGCAATCATAACAGCTTGGCATACAGCAATCCAGCTGGTTCACTGGGTAATCATAACCTATTGCCATTGTCCCATCAATCCTTGCAAAGAAACAGCATGTCTCCAGGCCTGACACATCGGCCACCCAGTGCAGGTAACACAGGTAAGGAAAGAATTTTTGAGTTTCAGTACTTTTCAAGTGGGACCTGATCATCCCCAAATAAAAGTGCCATAGGCACTATGGGGAGGGCAGGGCCTAAAAATCTACAACCTACTGTTCTATATGTTATATGTAAGCAGTCATTTTAGGCTAAACAGAAGTCCATATAAGACCCCCTGCTATCAGTATAAATATCTGAATGGTCTTTTAGCTACTGATTGGAACCTAAAATGTTATGGTAATCATCACTTAAAGTGACTTTGTTGCACAAAAATATTTTTATAATAAAAGTCTCCTTGCAAAGAAGATCTCTACATAGTGAAGAGAAACCACTGGGGATTCTTCACTTCCGGAAGTGTCAGATTCCCAGATCCTCTGCTGTGCTTAGTAGGCCATATGTCACTACAGGATACAGTTGTGATGAACAGACTGAACCACTGAGCACAGCGCGGGACCAAGACTCTAACACATCTGGGAAGTGTCGTAATTTGAAGATTTTTAAGATGGCTGTTTTTCTTCCCTTCAGCAGAGATCAGTGGCATGGGCAGCAGAAACAGAGTCTTTATTTTAGATATTTATAGTAACAACAAAGTCACTTTAAGAGGCAAGCTCCTTAAACCTTTTCATAAATATATGTATACATAAACCACTTAATAATTTTTTTTTGTTTACAAATTTTTATTAGAAGGAAAGAAAGGAAAATACATACATTCACATGTACCATATCGTTGAAATACAGGAAAAAATTAAGTGATAAAAATAAAATATTTTTTTTTTTGTTTACGAATTTTTATTAGAAGGAAAGAAAGGAAAATACATACATTCACATGTACCATATCGTTGAAATACAGGAAAAAATTAAGTGATAAAAATAAACCACTTAATAATTTAAACTATCTATAAACACTAGATGACATTTGCTTGAACAGCTGATAATCTAATGTCTATGGTAGCACCAGATACCTATTGGCAAATGAAGACCAATCTCTTAAGTAGAGTAGACAAATTCCTTGTGATAAGCGTCATCAAGAGCTTCTAACTGCTCCTTCCTCCTAATTGATATAAATGTATATGCCTAACAGAATTTGTATGTTTATGCAGTTGTAGCAGTCTGTACCTTTGAGTAGTCAAATTGTGCCTGTACTTCTTAATGCACCCATGTCCGTATATATTGTTATATTGACTTCATGTGTGTATATATCAATTTATACTCTAGCATACTTTATTGCATTGAGCATTTTATATACACCCAATCATTTTTTAACAAGAGGAATTTAGCTTCTGAATTTCAACCAATTAAAGATAAACTCCAGATAACAAGTAAATCAGTCCCTTAACTACCACAATCTAATAATAATTGAATTTACCATACGTGGGTTGTCATACAATCCAGTACAGTGAAATTTGCTTGTTTCATGTAAAATGATTCTGTGCAGTGGAACCTCCCTGACATGTTTCAACTAAAGATGGCCTTATACCTGTAGAGTTTCATTAGAAAACTGTAGTTTTAAAACTGTTCTTATGATTAAGAGTTAAAGGGGACAATGCAACAATTAGTTTCGACCAGATCAAACAAACAAATTGACAATAATGAAAGGTTTTTGGTTAATCTTATGGGAATTAATTAATGTCTAATTGTGACATTTGCTCCCAGCTGACAAATCATAACTATTCTAATCATATGCACTTGTCAAAGTTAAGCTGGAAGTAGAATGTTTGTTCTACAAAAACCGAGACATTGACACGGTAAATTAACCAAAATTAGTTAAGTCCATGAAGGCACCTTTGGCTGGCCAGTTTTTTTACTTTCTCATCTGAATGTTTGAAGGAAATTTGACAGTTGTAAGGCCAGCTTAAAGATGAGTGAACACAAGATGGGAATCATTACTGATCTATGGGTGTTGCAGATATCAGCTAATGCAGCTGCCCATTAACTGGACCTGCTCCAGCTGTTTCTTTTTTTTTTTTTTTCTCCTGATACTTTGACCTTACACTTGTGCACCCCACCTCAAACTTAGTGTTAATATTTTTACACAGATGCCAATAAAATTTTGAAAAAATGACTGCCAAATTGTTAAGTTTTCATGCATTGATTAGGATAAAGTTCTAGTCCCAATGTATGTGGGCACAGCTGCACACGTTCAGTAAAAACATGATGCTTGCCCTAGTGAATGAACTGATCAACATTCTATCCATCTTATGTGAATTACAGAGGTCAGAATCTACAACCAGGTACACAAGATGAATGCAGACAAAATTTGAGCAACTCAGTTATTTTCATATTGACTGAATTGTACCTTTAAATCCTAATCGGTTCCACCAAAAGTATTTAGTTGAGAAAATGTTCATAAAAAGTTTACCCATGGTATTTTGCTAGACCTCAAGGTTATTTTTATTGCCATCATGAAACAGAAAAAAAATATGTTCATAGTACAAATTCTTCTAATGGACCTAAACGGTTTATGGAAGTGAGTTAAGATGTGGTGTCTGTGGTCAATCATAGCAATGCTGACTCTGCTCCTTCTTTATTTAATTCATAGGTGGTCTGATGGGTGGGGACCTCACAAGCGGTGCAGGCACCAGTGCAGGTAAATCAAAGATTTCTGATAATTGCAAACCTGCTTAACTTTTGCTAATGGCTGGAAAAAATATGACTTGTTTTAAGTTAAGGTCCACGGGATTTAAAAATGATGTTTAAATGAAAACCTCATGCAACACATACAGCTATATGTTAAATTCAGAGATGGTTACAAATTAATTAACATAGATATGAGTAATCTTATTAATACTTTGGGCTGTGTCTGCTGCTTTAGGTACACATAGATGATGCTACTCTGGTATGCAGGCTATGTCCCCTCCGCTCAACAGGCACAATACAATCATGTCATTACTGATGAAGAATGGGCTGTTATTGGCAAACAACATATTATCTATTTTTTATTTAATGATACCATAGCATTGTCCACCCTACAGATTAACAATGCAGTATAGGTGGCTGAATATTGCTTTACCTTCAGTATTTTGCGGCTTAAATAAGTACTTGAAGCTCTTAAGGTTTGCTGCTAACTTTACCCATAAGTCACAGAGGTGACCACTGAAGGAAAAGAAAAAAACAAATCAAGCACAGCCTGTTAATGTTCTATGCCAGTGCTACGTTCACCTTAGACACTCACCCACAAGTGTCATGTAATAATATTTAATTACTTCTCTCATTAAACTGTTATATCTCTGCTGTATTTCCTACATTCTTCTAGACAATATTCAATTGCTTTTTTTTTTTAAGTGTACAGCAGTTGGATCTTATGAGTAATTATTGGCTGGATTTTGATGTTATATATTTTATAGATCATCACATGATGATTTCTTCCTCCACGCTCCACTTTCTCAGATTCTTATATCAGCTTAATTTTATGTATTTATTTTGTATTTATGTATTATTAATTGTATTTATTATAATATAATTTTATTTATTATGAAATAATATTATTTTTCTTAGGCTGTTTAGAAAGCTTGGCCAACAATGTTCTCTTCATCTCCCTATATAAAAAAATGATGATTGACAGATTATACTGGGTTAAATATTCAATATCCTGGAGTAAATGGCCCCAGTATATTGTTTGCAGTACTACAACTATACAATTATAAACTACATAGCAGTGTCAGTATTGTACTCTGCTCTTTTCTATTTTGGAAAACGATATATAATGTGGGCTTAAAGCAGATGACATCTACAGCTCCTGAATAGCCAGGTTTGCACTGGGATCGGGCTTGCTAAGTGATGGTCATAGTCCACTGCACCCCCTCCCCGAAATCGCTCTTTTCTCTCTTAAGCTTGCCAGAGATGGATCGAAATTAGGCCAGTTCAACAGGGACCAGTCAAATATCAAGCTATCTATAGACATTCCCACTTGGTGGAAAATTTTTGTTCGATCAGTGCTGCAGCTAATTGGCTGCAGAGCTGATCAGTGTATTCTGACAGTGGAGGAGTCCCTGATGACAAAATATAATAACACAGCAGGGAGGATCCCTCTATCCACCTCACTTGTATGGATGGGAGGAATCATTCAGTTTTTAGTGAATGGTAAGCCTTAAAGTGATATTGAAGGCTTTCTTTTTTTTGAAAAAATAACAAACATATCATACTCATCTGCATCGTGCAGTAGTTTTGCACAGAGCAGCCCCAACTGTCCTATTCTCAGGTCCCTTGTATGGGTTCTTGGCCCCTCCCTCCTGCCAAGTGCCCCCATAGCAAGCAGCTTGTAATGGGAGCACCCAAGTAGGCTTGTTCCCAAACTGTGGCTCTTTATGTCCATTTACACACAAAGCCGTGGCTCAGTACCATCCCCTCTCTCTCCTTATTGGCTCACTGGCTGTGGTGATTGACAGCAGTGGGAGCCAATGGCTCCCATTGCTGTCTCAACCAACGGGGAAAGAGAGTCCCTGGAAAGGCAAGGCTCTCGTGCACATCGCTGGATCGAGATGGGGCTCAGGTTAGTATTAGGGGGAGCTGAACAGAGAAGGTTTTTTGCCTTCATGCATAGAATGCATGAAGGTAAAACACCTTGAGCCTTTAGAATCACTTTAAAGTGACTGTAAAGGTAGAAGGTTTTTTGCCTTAGTGCATCCTCTGCATTAGGGTAAAAAAAATTCTGTGTGCAGCTCCCCCCCAGCCCCCTTTATACTTACCTAGGCCAATCTCGATCCAGTGTTCCAGAGATGCATAAAGAGCGGTTCGGCATACCAGAAAGAGGAGGAGCCAGGAGTGGCAATGGGGGGCCTGAGAAGAGGAGGATCAGGGCTGCTCTTTGCAAAACCATTGCACAGAACAGGTAAGTAAACCATGTTTGTTTTTTTAAAAAGGTGTACAGTATTTATTTTCCCAATAGGCTCCTGTAATTTGTGACTAAAAAGACTAGAAGTCCCATCTGCCACTGCCATACGTTCCCCAGCCCTGTAACCAACTGTCTGTACTTGCAACTGGAGTAATAGTCTACAGAAGCCTGTCTATTGCACCCACAATCCGCTGATCATGGTTGCAGTTCGCTGCAGTCTCCAATGCAAAAAATAAAGCTTATATTTAGTTGTTTTCTTCTTAAATCAGCACAAGCAATGGAACTCACTTTGAATGAGAAGTATCCCTTAGGCTGGTGGCTGCTCTGTTCACTGAAATGCTCATTCCTCTGCACTCCCCAATAGTCTGCAGCTGTGATCTTCTAGTGCTGGGGGGTTTAATATGAGCCAATGTGCCCCTCACAAACACTGTTAAAATTGCTGACTATGGCTATATTTTCTGCCTCCCTGCTCCATTCATAAGAGCTGTACTAGTGTTTTTCCCAATGAAATGCATTCTATGAATGAAGGTGGTTTTCCTTTCATTCATCCACCTGTCCTCCATTGATATAGTTCTTTTTCACTGTAGGAAGTTGTAGTACAGCTTCTATGAATGGAGCATGGAGTGAAAAGGGTGGGCAAGTTGGAAGGCCCAGCAGCTCATATTACCCCCACAGCAATGAAATATCACAGCTCAGAGGTAGGGGGGCAGAAGAAGGGGCATTTCAATGAACAGAGCAGCAACCGGCACATGGGACATTTCTCATTCCATAGAAGTACTGTCCCTTACCAGATCCTCCACTCCCCCACACTACTACATGGATCCCTGCAGCGTCTTCTCCCCCATACTCCAACATTCTAAGATCCTGACATCATCAAGACCAATGAAAAAGCAAGGATGAGTCGGCACGCTGGAATTGAGGTCTTCAATGTAATTTTCTTCCATACCAAAGGATAGGGGAACACACAGACACATTTCGGCTTGATAGCCTTGTTCACGGAACAAGGCTATCAAGCCGAAACACATCTGTGTGTTCCCCTATCCTTTGGTGTAGAATAAAATTACATTGAAGACTGCAATCCCAGTGTGCCGACTCATCCTTGCTTTTCCTTTGATGTTTATTGGATGTTGGAGACACATCCTGAGCCTGAGCACCTGGTACAAGTGATGTGCAATCTCTCTATCTGGACTCCTATTTCCTGTCAGTTTTGAGCAGTGTTTCATTGTTTGCCATCATCACCGATGCAGGGTTCACAGTGCTGCAGTGGCTGTAATTATGCCAAGGGAGAGTCCACCGCTGGAGTGAGGAGGAGCGCCATTTGCCAGGGAAGTGAAGGCTTGAGTAAGTTAAAGGGCAACAACTCTCCCCTAGACTAAATGAGAAGTTAACCCTTACGGTGTGGGCAAGGGTTGCCACAAATATAACATGATTTCAGGCACTGGGAGCTAGAACAGAACATTCTGGGCATCTTACAGTAAGGAGAAAGTAGAGGTAGGATATAAACACTATTCTCTTTCATAGTGCTACAATTAGGCAGGTGAGTTAAGAGTTGCAAAGCTGCAGAAGCCAATAGATTCCTTGGCTATACAACCAGTCAGGGGAACAAGTCAATTGGTAGAGAGATTGAACAGAATAAAAGATGTTGGCAGGCAAAACAATGTACATATGTGCATTGCACAGTTTCAGACTGCCACATACGAGCAATACAATAAGAACATGCATGATAATTTGACTTCTGTGTATAATGCAGTGGTGTCTGTGTATTAAACCTATTGTGCATCCAATATTCCACGACCATGCAGATACCACATTTTCTTAAACAGGTATTTAGCAGTAATCTGGACAGACTCAAGTAAAGGGAGAAGTTTTTGGGGACACGGTACAGAAGCAGTATCCCTACTATTTACAAGACAGAAACAAGTAAATATTGTAGGCATACATTACATGTATGTAGGCATACAGAGATTCTGTTTACTGACAGTTTGTCTGTTTTGCCTGGATGGGATCTAAATATATATAAAAAATATATCATAAATCTGTCTACAATTAAACTAAATTAAATATTAAAGAAGACAAGACAACTACAGTGATACATATAAAATATTAACATTGGATTCCATTTCCTATCAATTGGCTTTATCCGTCTTGTAGTCATGGTTTCGTGTGTGCTCAGTACGTTCCATACTGTTCCCCAAATTTCTGTTTTATCACATACAAGTTTTCAACAAGTGCCATTCTGACTTGGATGAATATTCATACAGGAAAATGGACTGGGTGATTTTTCTTGTCATTTTTGGTGATTACAGATGTAAAATGATGTGATTAAGCCAATGACAGATCATAAAGAACAGTCTTTGTGTTTTATTTAATACTAGACTTGTTTACAGTGCACTATGAAGGGAGATCATAAAGAGGCAGATGAGCAGACAAGTTCATGGTAAAGTGAATACTGTCTGCCTAACAACATGCCTGAACAATACGTCTATTTAAGACCCGTATATGTCTACAGTACAGTTCTGGAGATTGCAATGTTGTCTTTGTTCAGGCCTTCTCTATATAACAGAGAGCTCTGTATGATCTGTGTTCAAAAGTTTAAATTGGTGATATAATCATGTGGCAGAAATCTAGGAGTTCAGAGTCTTGGCTAAATTTAGAGTAAAGACTATCTACCGCTTCCATTTCTATAGGAAATATACCATTTAAATGTGGAAAATAGGTCACTTTAAAAGATTTACCCTCTAGCTAAAATAAAATAAAAATATTTATCTCTGACCCCTTAGTAGTAAGGTGTGTGTCTGGGCAAAAAAACACATTTAGTACATATCTGCAATGCTGGCACATAACCGTATATGTCATCTCTTTAAAAATACCGCAAGTACCGAAATATACCTGATGATCTACCAGAAATTCAGTGAGCTCCAAACTAATAGTGAGCTGACAACCTAGACTCTACTGTACTGAAATACTATGCAGTGTTGTCAGTTCTACACAGTTCTCCTTTGCTACACTACAGAAAAACTCCCCCTATACTCATGTAGATTAAATAAGCAAGATGTGTTCTCCAGTCCAGCAGAAGAGGTGTAGGCAAGGTTGACAGCACTGCTGTGGATTCTCAGTGCAGCAGAGGCACTGTATTTTCATCTCAAACAGAAAGTCAGAAGCACACTGTATTTTTCCTTCCTTTTTGCCCAGACATAAAACTTTTAAGTGTAAGTTCATCTTCAGCAAGATTTTTCTAGAAACCCTTCTGCAATTTTGTGCCCTCTAAATAATATATATCAGCGCTCCTGTTTTAAATGGTGCACTTCCTCCTATTATGAATGCAGCTGTTGGTGGGCCACTCCACATTTACTGTTGGCCATTATATCCCCCTCCCCATTCTACCATTTGCAGGACGGCTGGACATTATAGTTGTGCATCCTAGGGGCACTGGGTCATTAAAACTGTGCGTGTGAACGGCATGTTATCTCCTCCTCCAGCCAAGTACAACAGCAGCCATTCCGCGCCATTCAAACTTCACCCATGTGCACTGTGCTCTTTCCTTCTCACTCACAATTTTAATGGCCCCAAGCATAGGGCAGGATAGAGGGAAATCAAGGGGCCAGAAGTTTTATTGAGAGTTTTATTAATAGCTGCATGTGTAGTGGGAGGACGTGCAATTTAAAAATAGGAGGCACACTGGTATGTACAATTCAGAGAATATGGACTTGCATAGGGAGATTTTTGGAAAATCTTTATTAAGGTGGACTTACACTATAAAAATGTAGTCTCAGCACCCATCTACCTCAGCATCTGAGCGTTTATAGAACTGGGAGCATCTAATAGACACAGGACTCTGGTGCAAAGCCTAAACTAGGCCTCCTAATTTATAATAAAAACATTTTAGCCTAGCCTATATAGCCATCAAGGACTTAATCTTTAGTAATACCTGGAAAAAGGTCACCATTGTTTATCTGCTATAGGCTCAAATAACCAATAAAAGAGACAGAGATATAAAATATGATGCGAGAGCACATCTGGTAAATAAATGGAAATAGCTGTCATAATAGAGCACCCAAAAGTCATTGATCCAGTAGTAGCTGCTCCCTATATGCCCACATATTTACTTCCTAGGCTGGGAGACATATAAAAATATGTAAGACATAAGAAATAATATGCATCCTATTTCTTACATGTAGAAGACACTATATAAATAATAACATAATTAATATGCTAAAAAGGTCAGATACAGAGTAGAATCTTTTCTTTGACTCGGGGGACACCTATACAGGATTCAATTTTAGCCCCACTATTTCTCCTATGAAGATAAAAAAAAAAATACCAACACATAGGGAGAGATTTGCTAAGACTGAAGCACTTGTTTAATTAAGATTTGACAATAAAACCTGGAAGCTGAAAAAAAAAAAAAAAAAAAACCTGGAAGCTGATTTCTATGCGGAGTTGCACCAGAATTTACATGCTCTAGTTTTAGTAAATCTCCCCAAGGAAAACATACACTATTGTTGTCCATCTCCTTGGCTGGATTTAGTAATTGGTCTTGGTGTAGGAGTGTCCTATCATCATAAAACAAACCCATCAAACTACTTTATCTACACAATGCTATTATACTATAAAAACTACAGAAATGTATATATATAAGTTTTGGGGCTAATTGGTGAGGAGGGGGCTAGAACAGAGCTTATGGCAAATAAAGGCTCCATTATTGTAAATCTGGCCCACAGTATTCTGTTTAAAAATTCCTATAAAGTTATGAAGAACACCATGTACCATATTCCAGAAATCACCAGATGAGCTGAGTTAAATATTTCTAAAGTATATGTCTGTAATATGATAGATAAATCAGCCTACAAAACTGTTAGATGGTCAAAGAACATATAAGAATAAGTGTGACCAGGTTTTTCACAGAAAAGAGTCCTTACAGAGATTCTTTGATCCATTCAAATACTTCGAATGTCAAACTGATCTTGTGTAGAGCCTTGGAAGAGATAATCAATGTCTAACATGCACCACTCATACATCTCACAGTGAAGAATGTATTTTGCACGTCGAAAGGTCTCACTAGCACATCTTGAAATGGCTCAACATGCACTTCATAAATGTATGCTCTAATTCAAGTTACACATTAAACATTTTCTTGATGTTTTGATAGTATATCTGACACAAAGCAATGCTCAATCTTAATTACTGCCACATTCTTTTTATAGGACATCCTGTAACACCTCCAATTTTGGTCAGTAACTTTTCTGAAGTGAGCCAATTCCCATAGCATCCTAAACCATTTTTTTAGTCACTGTCTACCTACACTGGAAAATGTTTATCCTCAAACATCTCCACATCCATATTTGCTCCTTTCATTTGCATCTTCTTCTTTGCATCTTCTTTGTATCATCACTATCAGCTACTAAAGTGACCAATTACTCTCTCCAAAACTCTGCTTGACTGCCCTTGGACTGAATTTAATTGCGCATGTGGAATGCATAGCAACATGGTCAAAGTCAACAGATGTCTTCCTATTTTAAGCTCTTGTAGTATTGATTTTACTCTTCAAAATGGTGTTCTGCAAGTTATCATCATTTTTTTTTCATGGACTTATTTTTATTTTCTTTGGTGGTTCAAATATGTAGATATACTGTATATCTGTCGTAGATGAGTGAATAAATGCATGCATTGCAACAGATCTCTCTAATTTGAAATTCGATTTTGGTACATGAATACAGTTGTCTCTAATTTTTTTTAGAGACAAGCCAACTGGCCTTTAAATCTGAACATGATGACTTTTAGGTCTGCGAATGGATCTACATGCAGATCTTTTTTTTCATCTTTACTGTCAGCTGATCTATCTAGTACTACCTTTCTTTCTTTCTTTCTTTCTCTCTCTCTTTCTTTCTTTTCTTTTTTCTTTCTTTCTTTCTTTCTTTTTCTTTCTTTCTTTCTTTCTTTCTTTCTTTCTTTCTTTCTTTCTTTCTTTCTTTCTTTCTTTCTTTCTTTCTTTCTTTCTTTTCTTTTTTCTTTCTTTCTTTCTTTCTTTCTTTTTCTTTCTTTCTTTCTTTCTTTCTTACTTTCTTTCTTTCTTTCTTTCTTTCTTTTTTTCTTTCTTTCTCCTCAAAGTTACTGTCTGTGTTTGCCTTAGCGTTGCTGGATATAGAAATGATTACCGTGAGAAATGCTAGTTACCGCTGAAGCTCCTAAAGCTTTGCTCTCTTTTGTGACATTTGCACAGTAGAAATTTAGCTATCTGTGACTTACCGGGTACTTTGCTACAGTGTGACCCAGAATGTGTTTATATCTGGCCATGTTGACCAGAGACAAAAAGATCAAGTAAAAGGAAAGATCCCACTGAGGTGTGCCTTAGAAAACAATACTTTCCCAGAAGTCAGTGGTCCAGAATAGTAGTACTGTATGTGTGTAATGTTAGAAATTCCACCACTTCCATTTAAAAAGTGCTTAGGATAAATCATTTTTGACTCATGTGACAACAAATTAGTTTTAGTCAGAATGTATAAAAGGTTAGAATGGAGGTCATTTTGTAATGGATTTGTGATTGTAAATTAGTTTCCATTTCTCAATTATATACTTTTTGGAAATGACAGTAGTAGTAGAAGTAGTATAAGTAGTAATATATGCATTTGTGCGGGTATTGTGAAATGGGTGTAATGCATTGTGTATTGTTTTAAATAAAATCACTCAAAGCATCATTTGTTGTCTGGTAACTTTAAGAAAATTCATTCTAAAATTTTGTTGAATAAAACCTTTTCTGAGAAACATGGAGGTTGCCGTTGCTGACACCTGTTAATGAACATGCTGTGTCATTAACCTTGAATGAGTGTATTGGTAATGATTCTGAATCAATCTGCATACTTGTTCCAGCTCCGTGACCCAGAAACTACTGAAGCAGTGGGTCAGCATCAGCACAATACCCAGAAAATGACAATTTTCAGGAGGGGGTCAGAAATTTCAGCCTCCAAATTTCTCTCAGGAAAGGTTTACTTTAAAGACAACTGTACCTTTGGTACAATTATCCTTTTATCATTTGCTTTCACCCCCTGAGAGCTACCTACCTGGACAAACCTTCTTCCTCGTTCCAGCGATCTTCGCTGTTCAGTCCTGTCTGATGCCATACAGCCGTTCCAGTAAAAATATCCTCTTTTTAGTGTGCATGCATGCTGTTGCCACATGGGTAAACCATTCTTTGCTGGGACACTGGAGGCTTACCTATAGGAATGAATGAAGATTTAAGGTGCATGCACACTGGGAGGAGGACCAGACAGGGGTGCTTTTGCTGGAAATGCTCTGTGGCATCAGGCAAGGCCACATATCCACTGTATGCCTTTCCCCATTGTTTCCCCAAGGTAACGCAATTAAGCATATTTAGCATGCAGGCATTGCCATGGTGCAATTATGCCTTAAAATGAAACCTGTGGCCAGTCTATAAACATTCATTAATTCAAATAAGTATTCTTAAAGAGACATTGTCACCTGCCCATTCATTGCCCGTTCACACCTTTGCAAGCTGGTGTGTTTTTTTGCCTGATGTGGTTTTCTATTTAAACCAATGGAAGCATATTAAGAAGCATACAACACATGTCAACATGTTTTATCCCTGTAGATGGATTAATAAAAGGAGGATTTTACTGCAGCTCTCTGGTGTGCCGATCGATTTGTATGGACTCAAGTTTCAACAGTAGTGTGGCTGATGATCTGGCACCCGCTTGTCTGCTCCCATCTGATACTGGCTGTCAGGTTGTAGCATCACCCCTTTCTTCCTTGTTATGTCGACATGTAGCTGTGCCCATCAATGCAAGTCATAATTCACGTCAGCACATTGGTATGCATTGATTTATGCTTTGATTTGCTTTGGCGTGTGTTTTTTGTTTCCAAATGCTTTTTATTAAAGTTTTTAAAAGTTAATATTAAACATGCAAATCATACAATGCAGACAAATCACATTGAGGACCTCCATCTCTAAGACGTGTAGTCATACAACCTGAAAGACACCATGGGGTTCATTGTAGTAATACAATGGGAGAGTGCAAAATCTGGTGTAGCTCTGCATAAAAACTGGAACTTTCAATTATTTTTTTCTCAAAGCTTAACTGAATAAGCTGAAGATAGAAGCTCATTGGCTACTGGGCACAGCTGCACCAGATTTTGCACTCTCCAGTTTTGGTAAACCAACCCCCATGGGTCTAATAGTTCCAACAAGAACAATTACTAAAGAAAATAGTACTGTGCCAGTTTGATGTGTTTCGTGACACATTGCAAGTCATTACCATTGGCTTGACCAATACAATCAAAGATGGAAGTAGAGGTCCCCTTCCAAGATCTGCATTTCAGCTTGTGTTTTACTCTGCATTACAATTAATGTTGACATTGATTTCAAGAAAAGCTCATCGCATACAAATGCAAGAATCATAGGGTCTATTTACACATATGCATTTCATACGTAGTACATATTTTAATGCCCCTCAACCTATATACACGCATTGGGCATGGGTTTTTGCTTTTTCAGATCCATGTTAAGAGCTGACATGCACTGTCTGTTTTATGATGTCTTGACTTGTCAAAGGCAAAGGCAGTACATTGTTGACAATGCAAGGAAAGGTGTGAACCCAGTCTGAAAAGTTCTTTTAGGACCAGCAAGGATCATAGCTTTGAATCAAGAAACAGGGATTTTTTTAAATGACTATATAATCATGTATTGTTTATGTAGGCAAGTAAAAAATGCAGCAATGCTTTCTGATCTATCCCTGTAGAACAGCTTACCCTGGTTACATCTGGCAACTTATCTAATTTTGCTGTAGTTTGCGCTTGTGGTTAATATTTTGCAGCTGGTTATTTTAATGGTACTTAAATTGCATATTTTATCTGCTACTTTTAATATAAGGATGTACTTGGAGTGGATTCATTTTAGCTTTTCCTCTGAATTCTCTCTCATGGTGCTCGGAAGCTTTGGAACACTCACTTTAGCCATGAAATATTTAATCACCTAGTCTGTATGCTCGTTATCATCTCTAGGTAATCTTGCATTAATAATCCAATGTCATTAATCTGCACCTAATGGCTTTGAAATACATGCTCGATGGGGCTGCTTCAGTAGCAAGTCACACTTTGCCAAGAGAAAAAGACAGGAAATTAGACATTACAGTCTTTGTGTTATATTTTTAATCACACTTCAACAAGCAAATAAAGAAAGATAGTAAATGTTATTCCTAAGCGTAGTTCATGCTGTGCTTTGTGTGTTTTTCATGGCAAGCAGAGACATTTTTGACACTATATGACTGTATATGTATTACTGTGATGAAAAATAAAGATAAAATAAGTGAAGTCTGTGTGCTTAATGAAATGTGCCAATCATAATCTCTTTCACCCTTATGTAGAAAGCTGAAATTCTCTTACCATTCTGATTAAAATCCTCAACTCGGTGTCCCTGCTTAGCAGTATGCAATGTGCTTGGGGTGCGTAAACGTTTTAGATAAAGGACAAGGGTCTGTCCATTAGACTGTTGGGGACTGGACTAGAGTATGAGTAAAAAATTACCTAATATCCCTGATGTTGGTGGCCAGTTAGATTAAAAAAAAAAAAATGTCAGCATTCAGTGGGTGCAACAAATGCCCCTGCTTTTGTGGGCAATGGAAGTAAAAATTCCACTGCAATGGTGATCAATGGGAGTAAAAATCTGCCCTGGCATCGGTGGTCAGTGGGAGTAAAAAATGCCCCGGCAGTAGCGGGGTTAAACATAAAGCCCCAGTGTCAGTGGGGATTAAAATATCGCCCAGCATCACTGAGAGTAAAAAAAAAGTCCTGGTGTCAGTGGTCAGATTGTTTTAAAAAATGCCCCATTATTGGTGTCAGTGGGAGTAGTATATTCTCTGTTATAGGTGCCAGTGGTAGTAATAAATGACCTATCATTGGTGTCACTAGAAATAATAAAATCCTGGAGTAAAAATGCCCCATAATTGGTGTCATGTCCTGTGCTACTGCTTGTAATGAAGTCATGACTGTGACTATACAAGCACTATCCGGCAGGATATTAGTGCCTAAGATAAATTGCTCAGTGTTGGCACTTGCTGTCACTTTGCATTCAATGGCTTTCTGTGGCTTGCAATGAGAAAAAGCTGCATGTGGGGCCTACTCGTGGCAGGGGCTAATACATGGCAACCTGTAAGTTGAAGACTGGTGTGCTAGCTTATACTTGGTACTTTTACGAAAGCTGCCCACAAAAATAGCAATCTCACTGTACCATCTCCTTATGGCCCTTTCACGTGGCTTTCCAATCAGCTCCGACTGTCAGATTTTCAGGTGGACCTGATTGGAAGTTTCATGCAACTCTATAGGCAGGCTGATGTAAATGGATTTGTACCCAGTTACAACTGCCTACTGCCGAGTCTGTCCAGGTCCAGAAAAAAACCCAAAAGGGCTGTGTGATTTTCAATTTTTGTGTACCTAAACATGACAGATGGGAGGTAGCCTGATGTAAATTGACACAAGTCTGTTTACATACGGCTGCCAGTCACTGGTCTGCTCCCATCTGCTATGTAAATTTGGACACAAACTGCATAAGCACGGATGTCAAATTTCTGACATCTATCCCATTGAACTCCAATTCAGCAGGGGATCTGCTCATGTGAAAGGACCCCTGGGCGTTACTAACAACTATGTGATATGGGACCCTACCTTGCTTGGATATACTTTGAATGAAACAAAACCTGTAAAATCAAATTGTAATGTAGATGGTTAGCTTTATAGCTTACAGGTCGACAGAAATCAACAAGTTAGTTATTCTCTTGCACTACATAGCTGCTTAAAAATTAAAAAATGTTTAAAAACTTATAGATTGTGGACTATAGTGTGATGCTTGTTTAAGCCTTAGAGATTAAATAATGGTCTAAAAAGATTAAAGATCACAATTAATATTCAACTTTTAAAAACTGTATCCAATTGAGATATCAGCTTTTTAATAGGTGTAAATAGTCTTCCCCATATAAAAGATGAAAGAAAGCTACTGTGCACTATCACAGTTTTCACCATGTTACTAATTTAAAGCAGAACTCCAGACAGTGCTGAAGTTTCAGCGGAAATCAATGAGTTCTGTAAGAGAAAAGCCACAGGTCTTTGAAAACAAAGCTTTGAGGGTTTATTTACTAAGGCAAATTTCATATATATATAGTATAAGGTAAATTGGCTGTTTGCTTTGCAATGGAAATTACCCTTAGCTTATTGAACGAGGTGAAGCTCTGCTGGCTTCTATAATCAAATCATGTGCAAACAAAATAACTTTTTTATTTTATTTTTTTTTCCCTGTACATGACTGAATCTTGTTTGCAAAGTGAATTTTTACCACATTCACTATACTAAGAGAAAATTGCCTTAACAAATGAACAGCCTGTTTACCTTTAGTAAATCAACCCCAAAAGCATAGCATTTACACTCACTTCAACAACACGCTGCTATAGAACGATCTTGGGAAACCCAGGAGCAGATCATTTCTTTGGCTGACAGCCGGCAGTTTCAGTGCTAGTCCCGGCAAGGATCCGCAAGAGACTCTGGGTACAGGGGCCATTTTAAAATCGCACTGGAGCAAATATCCACTTCCCCTGCACCATTTTAACCACTTCAGCCCCATAAGGATTTCCCCCTTTAGTACTAGAGCACTTTTTGTGATTTGGCACTGCATCACTTTAACTGACAATTGCGCGGTCGTGCGACATTCTACCCAAACAAAATTTGCGTTCTTTTTTTCCCACAAATAGAGCTTTCTTTTGGTGGTATTTGATCACCTCTGTGTCAGTTCTGATCACTGCTATAAACAAAAAAAGAGCGACAATTTTGCAAAAAAAAACAATATTTCTTACTTTTCGCTAAAATACATGTACAAAATATATATATATATATATAAATTTCCATCGGTTTTGGGCGATTTATATTCTTCCTCATATTTTTGGTAAAAAAAATCGCAATCAGCGTATATTGACTGGTTTGCGCAAAAGTTGCCACGTTTATGAATGATGAGAATTCATTTGCAATATCGAGCTATTTTGCTGCCGTTAGACGATGGCGGGCGGTCGGCAAGTGGTTAACCACTTCAATACTGGGCACTTTCCCCCCTTCCTGCCCAGACCAATTTTCAGCTTTCAACGCTGTTGCATTTTGAATGACAACTGCACGGTCATGCTACACTGTACCCAAAGAAAACTTTTATAATTTTGTTCCCACAAATAGAGCTCTCTTTTGGTGGTATTTGATCACCTCTGGGGGGTTTATTTTTTGCACTACAAATAAAAAAGACCGTAAATTTTGAAAAGAAAAATGTTTTTCTTTGTTTCTGTTACAAAACGTTGTAAATAAGTAAGTTTACTCCTTCACTGATGGGCACTGATGAGGGTGTACTGACGTGCACCGATGAGGTGGCACTGATGGGTATTGATGATAAGGCACTTATAGGCAGCACTGACGGGCACTGATAAGCAGCACTGATAGGCACTGATAGGTGGCACTGTTATGCAGCACTGATATGCACTGATATGAGGCACTGATGGGCACTCATAGGTGGCACTGATGAGCAATGATAGGTGGCACTGATGGGCACTGATAGGTGGCACTGGTGGGCACAGATGGGCACTGATAGGCGGCACTGATAAATGGCACTGTTAGGCAGCACTAATCAGGAGTCACTGGCAGGCATTGGCAGGGATCACTGATGGACACTGAGTACTATCCCTATTGGACATTGATTGCAATACCTGGTGGCCCTGGGTGGGCATCCCTGGTGATCCTGCTGGGCATCCCTGGTGGTCCTGGGTGGGCATCCCTGGTGGTCCTGGGTGGGCATCCTTGGGGGGATAATCAATCAGTGCAGAGCCCCCTGTGAGGAAAGCGGCTGATTGGCTCTCCTCTACTCGCGTCTGTCAGTGTGAGTAGAGAAAAAGCCGATACACGGCTTTTCCTGTTTACATTGTAATCAGCTGTGATTGAACACAGCTGGTCACGTGGTAAAGAGCCTCCTTCAGAGCCTTTTGAACACGCTCGGAGTTGCAGTGTGTCAGTGTGACACACTACACCACGATCGCCGCGCTGCGCACCGTGGGTTATCCTAAAAGACACCATATTTTGTCCCGCCAGAGTAATAAAACCACCGCCCAGCTGTAATTCTGCTATAGGCCGGGCGGGAAGTGGTTAAAATAGCACCAGGACTCAGCTCAAGTGAAAGTGATTAAAACCCTTGTATTTTTTTTCTTTTTTGCTGTATGGGTTCTCTTGGGGAGATTTCACTTCACTTCCTTTCTTAGAAACGCAACAGGAAGTAGAGGAGTTCTGTTCAAAGTAAAGGGCAGTCCCATCTTACACAGCTGTCACTAGAGTTGGTGTCCCCATTGAAAGGTTCCCCCTCACCTTCTGCTTTTGTGACAACTCTAAAAACTCACAGGGGGATCCGTCATTTCCCACTTTATCCTGAACTAAAAAAAAAAAAGTTTTAGCTTCACATATATTTTATTAGATCAAGCCTAATGTCTTTAGATTAGAGGAACTGACTTTGCCCCAAATTTTTATCAGTCATATTAGATGCTGAAGAACTTCCCCTACAAACGACAGGTAATCCTTGTGGTTTTTCACTTTCACTTGATTTTTATAACATCCAAATGAAATGGAAATCAGCTATCACAAAACAATTGTATGTAAACGATATTGATTGTGCAGTGAGCTCCCTGAATACGCAGAATGAAAATTGGGTCAGGAGTGCCTGACTCTGCGTTAATCGAACTTTGATGGATATGATTTTATGCGAGAAAAAGTAGTACCACGAGTGAGTATTTAGAAAAGCAGCATTCTGATATGTGATGATAATTCAGCCAAGTTCACTTACTTTTTATTTAAATTCTGATGCACCCAGATTCTCTTGAAAAAAAGCAGTTTGTATTTTTACCGATCTTTTGTATCACATGCAATTCATGAACTCTTTAAATGGTGCACTTCAAGGGCTATGCAATCAACAACCGTTTGATCTCATTTTTATTCATAACAAAGCCAAAGCATATTTTTTTAGTTTTACAATCATAGTAAATGAGATGCTTACTGTAAAATTAAGTCATATCTACATCATCCTTGAATTTTTTTTCCTGGTTTGGTTTTAGCCTTTATTTACATAATAACAATACAGCTAAGATTTTTCTGCTGATACATGGATTTTTTATTCATTAACTATATTATAGTATTTACTCATTTATAAGGAGCTGAGAAATTCACCTACACTGAAGAATAGATTGAACGTTATTGTTTGTATCAATCCAACGCACAAAGGTGCACCGCTCCTCCACAAACCCTGACTCATGGAGGTGACACCCAGCAGTCACTGGATGCTCTAAATACTCCACACTCTTATGCAAGGCAGGATAAAGGGTGGACAGGAAGAGCAAGAAAAAGGGTGGGTGGGAAGGGCAGGATAAAGGGTGGGTGGGAAGGGTAGGATAAAGGGTGGGTGGGAAGGGTGGGATAAAGGGTGGGGGGAAGGGCAGGATAAAGGGTGGGTGGGTAAAGCAGGATAAAGGGTGGACGGGAAGGGTTGTTGCCCTAGGTGCCATAAGTTTACTGTAGGGATGGGGGCGCCTTCCTCCTGTTACAAAGCTGACAGGAGTACTGACCGCGGCAGTGATTTTGACTGCTGGCTGAAGGAATCCCTAAGCTTGCACATCATAAGGGAGGAGGGGGGGCAGTTTGGCATCTTTGCCCTGGGCACTGGATGATCCCAGCACTGCTCTTATGATCCAAAGTAAAAGAGAGCCATTCACCATATGAAAGCCTTTAGTCCAATTTATTTAAACTCTCCAAGATGACGCAATTCCTCCTGGTAAAGTACAAGCCCCAATATGTTTCACTCATATCAGAGCTTACTCATAAAGATCCATAGGTATATATAGGTAACCATATGAGTAAGTGAGTATGAATGAAAGACATTAAAGTGGAGTTCCACCCAAAAGTGGAACTTCCGCTGGTTGGATTCCTCCCCCCCCTCAGGTGCCACATTTGGCACCTTTTCGGGGGGGGAGAGGACACCTGCCTTTAGACAGGTGTCCTTTTTCACACATCCAGGAGCTCTGGCTGGCGGCCGCGGCTGCTGACGCCAGCAGCCCAGCTCCCTCCTCCCTGCTCGCTCTGCTTCTGGCCGCCTGGCCAATAGCAGAGAGTGGCAAAGCATCGCGCATGCGCAGTAAGGTGCCGGGCGTGAAGCTGTACTGCTTACACGTCCGGGTTCCTTTACCCGAGATGGAGGCGGCTGTACCCGTCCCCACTGTATGTGTAGCTGCTCACTTTAAATTTTTTTGTTTTACCTCGGACCTCTGCTTTAAGGCTTCTGCTTTATCAGAAGCAATTGTCTCATCTTGGAGAGTTCAAATAAATTTGGCCATTGGCTTTTACATTGTGAGTGGCTCCCTTTTCCTTTAGATCATAAGAGTGTGGACTAATAAGCAAGTATGGCTGCCCTGTGTACAAGGCTGATTTTTTTAAAATTGAATATATATATATATATATATATATATATATATATATATATATACAGTATGTAAATATTCAAAAGCAAAATGTATAAATTATCTTTACAGAGAGAATTTCCACTATTTCCACTAAGTAGACGTACTATATGTAACTTCAGTAGAGTTGATCAAACCCGTGGATGTTCGGGTTCGGTGGGTTCGGCCGAACTTCGGGAAAAAGTCCGGATTCGGTACCGAACTTGACCCGAACTTTACCCGAACCCCTTTGAATTCAATGGGGACTCAAACTTTTTGGCACAAAAATGACTGTAAAAGAGTCCTGGAAAGTGCTAGAGGGCTGCAAAATGATTTTAGAACAATAATCTGTCCCTTACAGCAACAGCAGGAACCTGACCCTATAGAACTAGGAGATGATTTTAGAACAATAATCTGTCCCTCTAAGCAGTAGACTCTACCTAGTCCAGAATCAGATCTTTCTGTAATGCAGGATGAGATCTGCAATCTGTCCCAAAAAGCAGTAGTAGTAGTAATCTCTACCTATCTATCTATCTGCAATCTGTCCCTAAAAGCAGTAGTAGTAGTAATCTCTACCTATCTATCTATCTGCAATCTCTCCCTCACAGCACTGGCAGCATCCTCTCCCTACACTACCCAGAGAGCATGTGACATGCAGCACTGTGACTCCAGCCTCATATAGAGGCTGGGTCACATGATGCACTGGCCAATCACAGCCATGCCATTAGTAGGCATGGCTGTGATGGCTTCTAGGGAAAACCAGTGAAACGCTTGTTGATTGGCTGCCCTGCAGCTATTCAACATGCATGATCAAATACCTGAACCCAGAACTCGAACCCAAACTTTTTTTTAAGTGTCCGGGTTCGGGTCCGGGTCACGGACACCCAAAAGTTCGGTACGAACCCAAACTTTACAGTTCGGGTTCGCTCAACACTAAACTTCAGCTTAAGTGAGCCTGTGCCCAGATTATGCACTCTAAAGTATTTATATTTTCTGAACAAACATTAAAGGTACTTTTAAAACAAGTCCTCATTCACCACTGTATATATAGGCATTTTAGAGAAATTCATTCAAGTTGACAACAGAGGCAGAGAAGTTTAGGGCTCATGCATAGCTCAGACAGCCATATACGGTAAAAATGAAGCATTTCTCGGATCCTGGGAATTTTTGTGTACAGTCGCCTGCACAAATCAATGACAGGCTTTGGCTGTATGTTGGTATTATTGGCCATTCTAAGACAGCTGACCAAAGTTCAAAAGTGCTTACAGTTGATTAATATTATTGTCAATGGAGGGCAGTCAAATAACCACATTAGTTAACCATGTCCACAAACAGGTTAGCTACAATCCCATGCTTGACCTGAACCAAAAGCTCATCCCTTCTATGATCCTGCCAGAAATCTAGTGTTGTCCCGTGTCCTGTGCACTCTGCAATGCTATCTTAAAGATGCACTTCAGGAGTTTAGTATTTTTTAAAATGTTTACAAAGATGCTGTAATACATGCCACCTCATGGACTTACCTCTCTACAATTTTTACTGCTATACTTCCAGCGCTGGACCTTCTGATCTCAGCTCCTGCAGAGTTGTATACAGCCACTATGCCGATCCTACCCCCGTTCTCACCTAATCAAAGAGTTTTTCGTATTTTGTGAACCCATTCACAAAATATAAGGCCTTCTGTGAATGGGCAGCAGAGGGGAGATGGGAACAGAATTGCTGCTGGAGGTGAAGGTAGTGTCGTTCCAGCCAGAGCACTGGGAGCATAGTGAGAGTTGTACTCCTGGCTCTCAGTTAAATTGTCAGATATAAATTAAAGAGCTAAGTCAATGAGGTGGCATAGTAAGCCAGGAGATTTTACAAAGTGGCTGATTTTACAAAATTAAGCTTTAAGCATTTTTTCAGCCCTATGCAGTTCTTTATTCTGGTCCTGGGGGACAATGTTGCTTCTCTATAGATACAATACAGTAAGTTAGCATTGTCACCCTAGGGCAGGAAGTGTGTTACTTGTAGGATCACTGGGTGAAAATAAAGAGGAAAAGGCCTGGAAAAACTGAATTAGCCACAAAAAGGGAGAGCTAGGTTGTTAGTTTTAGATGCAAAAATACTTGGGTACTCATTCTGCATCCAGGATGCAAGTTTGGATATGTGTATTGTGGCTTCACTAGGTAATGTTTTACTAGAAAATAGATGGCTAGAATACATAGACGTTGTTAGTGATCACAAACCCACAACCTGGACGTGGATGGATGTTTCTTAAAAATAGGCTGTTTACCTTTGTATTTTATTCATGGAGAACTAATCACCAAACAAGTTTCAGTTATTTTAAGTGTTGTTTATAAATAGCATTCTTCTTATCCTATGATAGAAATTATTCCAAAAACCATAACCAGACGTCTTTGATGAATTTCTGCCTTTTTAGTTTGTAATAACAAATTAGATTGCCTTTATGCTTGTGACTCTTCAGTATAGATTTTTTTATATGTGACTTTTTTGTTGTGTTTTTTCCTTCCAATTTATTTTGAGCCTGTTTATGTAATTTTGTACTTTAACTTTCAAGGACAGATTGGATTGTGTGAAGAGGAAAAAACTTTGTTTTTTTCTGTTTACATCTTTCATCAGAAGAAGATCAGCGCCAAGGACAACTATTTTAGCTTTACTAGATTTTTAATTTGGTTACCTCTGTTTGGAGTAGTACACTATGGAACTTTTAGGGCACCAGCCCATTCTGGCTTTCCTAGAAAAGTCTAAGATTACTCATTATTGTAAACATTGCTTCCGATGTATTGCAGTTATGAAGATAAGTACTGATAGTTATTTGGAAGATTTCTGCTGCATTTTAATTTAGAAGTCGGTGTACTTACAAGCAGCAGTGTAAGCCTCCATGTTGCTAACTACACTGTGTAGAGAAGTTAGAATAAATAGGCTTCAGAATAATTAAATAAATATACACTATATTACCAAAGGTTTTGGGGCGCCTGCCTATACACACACATGAACTTTAATGGCATCCCAGTCTTAATCCGTAGGGTTCATTATTGAGTTGGCCCACCCTTTACAGTTATAACAGCTTCAACTCTTCTGGTAAGGCTGGCCACAAGGTTTAGGAGTGTGTCTATGGGAATGTTTGACAATTTTTCCAGAAGCGCATTTGTAGGGTCAGGCACTGATGAGGACTAGAGGGCCTGGCTTGCAGTCTCCATTCTAATTCATCCCAAAGGTGTTCTATCAGGTTGAGGTCAGGACTCTGTGCAGACCAGTCAAGTTCCTCCACCCCAAACTCGCTCATCCATGTCTTTATGGACCTTGCTTTGTGGAGTGGTGTGAAGTCACGTTGGAACAGGAAGGGGCCATCCCCAAACTGTTCCCACAAAGTTGGGAACACGACGTTTCCAAAATTGCCTTGGTATGCTGACACCTTAATAGTTCCCTTCACTGGAACTAAGGGACCAAGCCCAACCCCTGAAACAACACCTCACACCATAATCCCCCCTCCACCAAATGATTTGGACCAGTGCAAAAATGCAAGGTCCATAAAGACATGGATGAGTGAGTTTGGGGTGGAGAAACTTGACTAGCCTGGCCAGTCCTGACCTCAACCCGATAAAATACCTTTGGGATGAATAAGAGCGGAGACTGCAAGCAAATTCATGTGTATGTAAAGGCAGCAATATAAGGAAGATATTGGGTGACAAGTGGAGCTATTGTGTTTCCTGTGGTGTGTCTGGATTCCAATAAAGTGTTTTAGAGCGTGACCTCTTCATTATATGCTAGTGGTTCGGATGCAGTTTTGTCTTTTGTGGTCTGCATCCGATTTCTCAAGATGACATTATTACTGGCTGTGTAGTGGTGGCAAACCATTGACATGTACACACATTCGGCACTCCACAACTATAGATAGTGTGTATTCATTAAGACTCATCTACATGATTAAGGTTAAAGGGAAGTGTCAGAAGTATGTTTTTTTCATATTGTTATCAAGAAGTAAATAAACTTTGTACCTGCAGACACGTTAGAATAATTAATTCTCAAAGTTCTTAGCTGTCTTTGGCTGTCTGAGACTTAGGCCTAGAACAAGCATGTCAATCAGAAAAACTAACACTCTTGCTGTGTCAATGACTCATAAAGTCCTGAAGCCTCTGGATCAGAATTACAGCCAGTGAACCGGTAATTTCCAGGGCAGAGGTCGGCAATGATAACTTCCATTCTTTCTCATGGATGGTTTACTTTAAATCAGTCAGTTGTAGGCTAGATAAATACATCATATAGGTGTAACTTTTCAAAGTGGTTAAGGTGTAACTAAACTCAAAACTTTTTTTTTTTCCTTTTGAAAAAGGTAAGGAAAGTTGTAACCCCTTCATTTTTCTTTTTGCCATCTGTGTCCCATTGGGGGAGATCTCCCTTCACTTCCTGTCCTATAGCCAAAACAGAAGTGAGAGGAAATCCCTGCAAAGTGAGGAAATCCCGGTGTGTCACCAGGGTCAACAGAACTAGTATCCCTATGGAAGATTTCCTCTCTACTAGTGTTCTAATGTTAACCCAAAATGTGAGATTTTATTTTACTTTCATTTGTGATGATAATGGTAAACTGGACAAATAGGGAGGGTAAATGTCCCTAATGGGGCACAGACAGCAATAAAAATTCACAGGTGTTCTTATTCCTCTCTAATTTTTCCAAAACTAAAAAAAGTTATGCCTTTAGTTACACTTTAAAGAGAAGGATTCCCTTTGTGTCTGAAAGAGAATACAAAAGAAGGCATGAAATAGTAAAAACCCAAATGTATGGTTTAAACCTGCTCTAAACCTATACTTTACAATTACATTCCATCTGGAAAATGATCAAATTAAATGGGGCTCTATGCGCTGTGTCACATTCCTCTACCCACTTGAAAGTGCAAAAATTACATGTCATAAATGAATGGATTTCCTGACTATACAGTATGCAAAAATGGAAAACAGATGAATTGCAAAAAGTGTATTATACTTTTGGCTTCAGCTTGAATAAAATTCATAGTTGTCTGCATATGTGAAACAATATGAACACACATTTAGTAAACCAACAACAAAATGATAGCGACATTAAACATTTTCTGTAACATTGTATAACATGTAATGTGTTCTGTTATAGAAAGAGCTTAAAGGTAGTCCACAAAAAAAATACTCACCCTATTTAGCCTACTTATGTATCCAGGCCTCTGCTTAGGTCTTCCCCCACTGCCTGCAAAAAGGATGTCGATGAGAAATATGGTCTGTACATGTACATGGGTCCTCTTTCATTTGGGTATGGAAATGCCACAATGAGTGACAATAGAAGCTTAACTAAACTTACTAATTTGAAAGATACAAGATGACATCCTGAGCACTACCCAGCATTGATGGCCCAGAATCCTTTGTATGTGTTTATTTAAATATTCAACATTATTGACAAAAATAATTTATAAAACAGTCAGCATTAGAATCAGTTTTTGTAATTGGGGCCGACAAACCGAAAAATGTGGTCACCTTAGTAACAATATATACCAGTGTATTCCAGAAAGAGGAGACATGTGTCAACCAATTGCATTTTAAAATCTAAAATATTTTTTTCATGCTTACGAAATATACTGACCACATATAAAGATATTATTGGATATGATACATTTATTCCTGTCCATAATGAATATTATCTACTTATGTCCCTTAGTCTCTTCTTAGGTCTGATCACCAACATTAGTAGATGTAAATGTATTTATTGTACAGCCCATTAACCCACTAACTCTAGCTCACGCTAGAGATTTTTTCACACTGCATAAAATAGAACTTAACACAGTGGAATATAGGATTGGAGCAGAGAGGCTCATTGGCTAGTACTCTCGTCTACACTGCCTAGATCCTGACTTGAATTTCCATTAGGCACTCTGCATAGAAATTGTATGTCCTTCCTCTGTGGGTTTCTCTTGGCTACACTGGTTCACTCTCAAAACCACAATGATAGGTTAATTAGCTTGCGCACAAGTTAGATCTAGTATTTGTATATAAGTGTGACTGTGGCAGAGATGTTAGCCAGTAAGGTTCTCGGGGGGCAAGAACATATCCATATGGTATAATGTATACATGGAAACAAGTGAGCTGGCCAAAGATTTGGAAACGTTTTGTTGATTTTGACAACGTTCAAAAGATCTGTCCACTCTTATTGCAGTTGGCAAACTCATTGCAACAATTTTACTTAGTTGAGTAACTCTTTATCTCCGTGTACAAGTAATGAATGCATCTTTCTTTATTTTGTGGAGAATAAAGGACAATACCAGCAGTAGAGTTTGCCAGCTACACCTACAAACAACAACAATCATACACATTTGGTTGAACATACACACTTTTTTCTCTACAATTCTTGTAAGGTCCAGTCCATTTTTTAAATTTGTCCCCCCCTCGCTTACCCTTGCTATAACACTGAGTAAAATTAAAAAAAAAAACATCTGTAGGGGGTGTTATATACATTACTTACCTTTCTTCTGGCTTCCATAGTGCAGGTGGTGAGGTCATTGCCCTACTGAAGAGATCCTGGGGAATGCTGAGTACTATAAAACCTTGCAAGAAGATGTTGCAGCAGAGTGCTGGGGACGTTTTCTCAAAGAGATTTGAGCTACTCAACATTCCCAAGATCTCTCTGGAAGAAGGATGACATCACCCTCACCTGGGCACCATATAAGCTGGGAAAAGTAAGTATATTTTCAGTATATATTCTAACATTTTTCCCCTAGAGGTGCTTTTTGTAAAGTTTTACAAAGCGTTTCATTTTAGAAAGGAAGATGAGATCTTACTTTTTAAGTGCAAAGTCTGCTTTCAGAATATACAGTTATACAATTATACTCTATTATACACACTGTGATTATATATAAAGCATAATGCACTTCAGTGCATGTTTTACAGTATACCACTATATAATCCGTGGCTCCAATTATGGGTTTTATGGTGGTTGTTACTTGCTTACATGCTTGTTTTTTTTCAAGGGTAGGTTCTTGTGTCAGTTGAAAAAGGCAGTGATCTGACACTCTTCAAGTCTCACAATCCTAAGGATGTTTATTTGGTGGCTGGAAGCAAGAACATTTAAATATAGGTCTACAAAGCATTGCTTAAAAGAATCTGATTGTACTGACAAGGGATTACCCGTTATGATCAAAACATTAAAAAACATAGAATATTGTATATGTTTACCTGTTGCAGAGAAGAACATTAAAAAAACAGAAAAATAAGTGGCAACCATTTCTTAGTTCCAGTAAATATTTCCACTTGTTCAGTCCCACCTGTAGTACAAGACATGCCCCTTACAAAGTCATCTTCTTGTTAGACAAAATCTGCCTGATTGTCTTTAATTGTAAAATTCACTGGCATCCTGGCTGTAAATGTGTCTTATCCTAGTCCCTCGATCTCAAGCGAGTAAAAGCAAACACAAGCATGCAAATGCAATTAGCAAGACATATGTTTCAATAAGTTGACATATCAAAGAGCAGCGGAGCTGGTAACTAATAGGAAGCAATCTCTCATCAAGTGTTGATTTAGCACTGTAGGGATACAAGAAAAGAGAGATGAGAAAAGACTTGTTCTAGAAATTAGGAGACTTGCAGAAGTAAAATGTCTGGAGATAATGAGGCACGTGAATGTCTTTTAGCACCTCTCTTTTTATTTTCTGTGTCGAAAACATTTCTAGGAACAACCAGGGGGGAAAACACAATGTATTTAAAGAGAAAATATTTGTGTATATGTCTGTGTGTATGTATGTGTATCTATATCTACACTACTACATACTGTATAACTGTGTAAAATCTGCCTCTTTACTTTAGTGTGTGAGAATTCTAACATCATGATGTATTTATCCCTCTTATATCAATGGATCTAATTAACTGTATGGATTCCTATACACTATCAGGTCCGGATTAAGAGCATCACGGGTCTGGTGCTTAGAATTTTGGTGGGCAGTTTTTGGGAATAAATAAAATGAAAACACAAATAATAAATGTTAAAATAAATAAATTATTAAAACAAATGAAATAGAGAGGGAGGTGAGGCGGGAGGGGTAAGAGAGAGAGAGAGGGTAGTGAAAGAGAGGATGGTTAGAGAGAGGGGGGTAAAATATAGGGGGGGGGAGAGGAGAGTAGTAATATGGCTCCTCATGATCTATATATTAATGCCACCTGCCGCCCGTGATTTACATAGCAATGCCGCCTGCCACCCTGCAATTTACATATCAATACAGCACGCAATTCACATATCAATCATGTATATGCATGTAGGGATGGGAAGCATTAGTGACTTACTGGGCTCGGCCTATCTTAAGGTAGAGGCCTGGAGCTACAGCTCAAATAGCCCCTATGTTAACCCAGCCCTGTACACTATATACCTATAATCTACCTACCTAGCCCAAATGGGCTTCTAAACTATGTATGCTATTTTGCTATTTATAATCATCATTGCAGTAGTTAGAACTCGTGCATTAAAGTGCTAGAGTCTTGACTTTAGTACCTGTTTGGGACACAGATTGCATATGGTTTGTAAGCTTTTTTACCTTCTATCCCAAAAC
>BLSH010193635.1:95099-112998 GCA_018402905.1 Glandirana rugosa | reverse complement strand
GACTGGATCTAGATGGTGATCTATGTCGAGGTTCCAGCCATCCCGGGGACATCAGCAGATGCAGGGACCCCCGTGGCTCTGGGGCCTGGGTCGATAGCTTTAGGTAATAGTATCGGTATTCCATCTGTTACACCTGCTCATTTTATTCCGGCGAACATTAGGAAGGATATTTTAGATGGCAAGGATGTCAATTTGGCTTTGTTGCTAATAGCAGCCCATGACGTTACTGATAACAAATCATATGCTTGCAGTGACGTGTCAGTGGTAGTCAAGACTAGAGACCATAGGCTGAATCGGAAGCTTTCCATTCCGGAATTCGTTTTGGCCTTTAGTATTTATAGGGACATCATTTGTTCAGTTAACCCCTCGAGGAGGGAGGAACTGGATCTATATCTGTATCTAGTGGTAGATCTAGGTCAGAAATATGTGGGCACAGTGTTTTATGATTATCATAGGTAATTTTCCGCTACGTCTGCTGCCATTTTTTCCCAGAATTAATTGATAACAGTTTGGAGCAAGATAGATACGGAACTATTTTGTAGACATTTTGCGGGGTTAATGACGCCAGTGTGTGCAACATGTCAATCTTCGGCACACACTACGCATTGGTGCCCTAATATGGAACCACCAATACTACCTGGCGTATCCAGGCCTTCAAGTTCATTTCCGGCTCCATCCCAGTCAGGCGCATGTGATAAATTGAGTCGGCCGTTTCAGTTCCTAGACAAGTCACAGATTTGCAATCATTTTAATTTCAGGGTTTGCAATTATAGCCAGTGCAGGTTGTTGCATGTATCTGCCGTTTGTTTCAGGGCACATCCAAAATTGGCATGTTCGTTAAGGAATAAAAATGCTTGACTAAGCCCAGCGGACGTGTCATATTTGCAGAATTGCCTGACCTCGCATCTGATACCTACATTAAGGGATTTTTTGGTTGAAGGTTTTTCAAGGGGTTTTTATAGAGGTATTATTGCTTTACCAAAGGAAACTTTTGACTGTCAGAACCTCAGATCAGCTGAGGCGGACAAGGAGGCGGTAGACGTTCTGTTGAAAGCAGAAATGGAGAAGGGTTTTCTGATAGGGCCATTCGACAAACCCCCTTTTCAGTACTGGAGGGTGAATCCATTGGGTTTGGTGAAAGGGAAATTTTCTGGTAAATTACGTTTGATTTTTCGTTCTCAGGTCCCAAGTTTGGATTCACTGATCCCTTCGGAAGAGTTCTCACTCAAATACTCGTCAGTTGACCAAGAGATTCAAAGTATTATCAGGATGGGTAAGGGGGCCTGGCTGTCGAAAGCTGACATAGCGGACGCTTTTAAGTTGTTGCCGATATTACCATCACTCTGGCAGTGGCATGGTATCAAGTGGAGGGATTTATACTATTTTTCTACCAAATTGACCTTTGGTTCCAAAAGTAGCCAATGACTTTTTGATACATCTGTTCAAAGTCTCAGCTGGATTCTCACTCACGTAGTTCATTGCCAGGACGTGATTCATTATCTGGACGATTTTCTCCTTATAGAAGATGCAAGGCAGACCACTATAGATTTAGATGAGTTAACAGCGGTTCAGCACTAAACATACCCCTGGCTAGGAAAAAAATGGAAGGCCCAGGAACATCCATTGCTTTTTTAGGTATTGTCCTGGATTCCCAGGCTATGCAAGCCAGACTGCCGACTGACAAACTGAAAAAATTAGGGAATGGATACATGGTTTCATGATATCACAGGCAAGTTCTAGGGTCGAGTTACAGTCTTTACTCGGCATGCTGAATTTTGCTATGAGGGTCATTCCTCAAGGAAGTTCCTTCATTTTGCGGTTGTTGGTCTTGCTACCGGCAGCCCCGGATGCTGATTCTCCAATCAAGTTGGATGCGATGGCTCTATCCGATTTATGGATGTGGGAGGAGTTCCTGAAGGATTGGAATGGTATGGCAATGTTCATTCCTGAAGGTTCATGTTCTTCCCCTCAGGTCTGGTCAGATGCATTGGCCTCCAAGGGCTACGCAGCAATTTTTGGCCCTCATTGGATAGCGGGGCCTTGGCCGGATGAGATTCTGTTTATTCTAAGGTTTGCGGAAACTTCAGCTTTGTTTGAAGTATATCCTATTGTCGTGGCAGCACAGGTTTGGGGTCATCACTGGGTTGGGCAGATTTTTTTCACAGACAACCAGGCAGTTTCAGAGATAGTAAACAAGGGCAGATCCAGATTCTTGCTGATCATGTCTTTTATACGCAGACTGACGTGGTTCTCCCTTCAGTTTCATTTCCATATTCAGTGTAGGTTTGTTAGTGGCGCTGACAATACAGCAGCTGATGCGCTATCCAGGTTTAACTATACATTATTCTTTTGGCAGGCCCCCGATGCCGATATCTGTGCAATACCATCCCCGCAATTCACTACTCCTCGGATGGACTAGATACCCATTTGGTTGAAGCGGCCCAATTGATAAACCAGTCTCTTTCAGTTAACACCCGCAAAGCCTATGATACGGCTTGGAGAACTTTCCAGGTGTTCCAGCAAAAGTATCCTGGTAGAGATAGTCGGGATATCAGTTTACTACTCGCTTTCATTGCCTTTCTCAGCTTAAACTGTCCTACAGCACCATTAAAACGTATTTGGCCGGTGTTCAGCATTTTTTCGTCCTTACAGGACCATCTATTTTCGCTGCCCATCCTATTAAAGCCATTCTGAAAGGAATTCAGAAAAAGAACCCGCCGGCTGGGCCTAGCAGACTGCCTATTACGGGCCAGATATTCCGAAGTATGTCAGATATGCTTATGGGATCTCCTTTTGGACAGTTTCAGAGTTTGGTGCTCAAAGCTGCAATTTATCTGGCGTTTTACGGTTTCCTCAGGCCAAGTGAATTTACTCAGTCCAGTACCAACTCCCTTTTCCTCAAAATAAATCAGTTAGTGAGGCACTCAGATTATTTTAAACTACACTTGATCACATGCAAAACCCAGCAGACAGGCTCAGGGACGGATATCAGATTCTTCAAGACAGGGAATGCTTGGTGCCCGGTCAACACCTTAGATCAACTCATGGCAGTACTACAAGACAAACCCAAGGATAGTCCGCTATTGCCATTCCCTATTGCTCCTTTGTCTACTTTAGTGTTTGTTAACTATTGTTATCCAACCTGGGTTTAAATCCTAAAGCATATTCAGGACATTCGTTCAGGATTGGCGCTGCCTCTGCGGCTTCTAGGCAAGGGGTGCCGGGTCATGTCATTAAAAGATTAGGGAGATGGAGTTCATCTTGTTTCAATAGTTATATCCCGGATCCCAAACTTGAGATGACATGGGCTTTCATGCATTTGGTGGACTAATGTGACATGTTGGAACAATAAATCTGTTCAGCAATTTCATCCTACTGTGGTTATTTTTGCCCACTTTTAGGCTTACTGACCACATGATTACGGCACAATTCAAATCACTTCAAATCACTTGCTCATCCAGGTAGCTTCTATCTTCACATGTATCTCAAATACTCGAAGGTCAGCCTGAGTTTGTGGGAGGAGTCAGGCGGCTTTTAAGCCAGCCCCTCTCTCCTCTCTGGAAGGCGCTGGGTTCTCGTGCCCCACCTGCCCTTCCCCTTTTTTTTCATACACATTTCTTGTTAGGTTATTATCATGGGTATGCCCACTTTTAGGCGTACCGACCATGTGATTACGGCACACTTCAAATCACTTGCTCATCCAGATAGTTGCTATCGTCACACGTATCTCAAAGACTCTGAGTACAAATATTTTTAGAAATATTAGCAACATTTTTTTTACACAGAATTACACACTCCCCAGAAATCCCTCCAATAAACAAAAATCAATAAAAATAAAAAAAAATAACATACACCATGTCAGTGTCCATTTAATATATTCCACATATGTGACAGGTGAACAGGCTTCAATTTTTAATGAAAAAAACAGCTTCTGAATCACAACCTCCAAGATGCACCTCAGTGCTTTAAAGTGATTGTAAAGGTAAAATGTTTATTTTTTAATAACAAACATGTCATACTTATCTGCCTTGTGCAAAGGTATTGCACAGAGAGGCCCAGATCCTACTATTCTGGGGTCCCCGCAGATGCTCTCCACTCTTCCACCTTCTGAGTGCCCCAATAGCAAGTCGTTTGTTATGGGGCACTTGTGCAGACTCAATCCTGATTCAGACTCTGTGTCTCCATTTACACACACAGAATGACAGCGTGGCTCAGCCCCGCCCCCCACTCTCTCCACACAGGCTGTGATTGAAAGCAGAAAGCCAATGGCCCCAGCTGCTGCCTCCATGTCCAGTGAGGAGAGATAGAGATAGAGAGAGAATAGAGCCACTGCTCTTGGGCACAGTGCTGGATAGAGATCAAGCTCAGGTAAGTATGGGGGGGGGGGGGCTGGGGAGCTGAACACAGAAGGGTTTTTTTACCTTAATGCAGAGAACGCATTAAGGTCACAAACCTTCTGCCTTACTCACCACTAGTGAAAAAAAGATGGTCAAACATAGGGGAATATAAAACATGCATGCCTTCCAAGCAATTGATATAAATGTTAAATGCAAACAATGCACATGATTTCATAAAGTGCAAATATAAAGTGCAATTAATAGTGCAAATAAGGTGACAAGAAAAATATATAGAAAAAATAAAAGAAACAGTGTCTCTGTGCAAAAGTAGTCTTCCAAGATCCTGTCACTTTAAACTGAAGTGAATATGCAGTTCCAAAGACTATAAATGTTCCAGTGATGGTCTTCTCATTCCAGACTGTGATAGATAAAAAGCCTTCACCAATGCACCCAGTGGTATATCCTACTCACCAGATATTATTGATTCCAATCACAGAAATCAAAATAAGCTCTGTATAGATGTACTCGAATGGTAACCTCCTTAGATGTCCCAGCAATCCCAGAAATGACCGCAAGCAGGAGTAGCCAACATTTGGGCACTCACCCCCCCTGGTATGCAGATTAAGGAGAGAGAGGATGGAGCCACATAGTGAAGTACGTCCAAAATGTATTAAAACATCAAAAGATAAAAACCATAAATAAATTGCTCGCAAACGTTTGGATGGCGCAGGGGATGCCGATTGCGGTCCACCTGCAGGTCAGTGAGCGGAAATGATGTGCCGAGATCCACAATGCCCTATGCTGCGTTTCGTCAGCCCACGCTGACGTCATCGGGGGTCATCATTTTATACCGTTGTTGCAAAGTTACACTACTACAGCCTTAATTGTGCAAATAAAAAACATCTTCTGTGATATGATCCCCTCTGGAGCTACCAAAAAATTTGTGTAGTACTAGCCTATTTGTTTTCTTTGTTCCTCTCAAGACCTCTGGCTCTGTAGCTCCCTTATCACCTCCTCCCATGCTCACCTCCAGGACTTTTCCAGAGCCTCTCCAATTCTATGGAATGCCTTACCCCAATCTGTCCAATTATCTCCTACTCTATTAGCTTTTAGACGATCCCTGAAAACCCTTCTCTTCAGAGAAGCCCATCCTGCCAACACCTAACAACTGTATTTTCAATTTCTCTATCAGCTCATCATCCACAGTTATTACTTTTGTTACACTTGACTAGAGTTGAGCATACACGAACTGTAGAACTTTGGGGTGTCTGTGACCCGGACCCGAACCCGGACATTTAAAAAAAAGTTTGGGTTCGAGTTCTGGGTTCGGGTATTTGATCACGCATGTTGAATAGCTGCAGGGCAGCCAATCAACAAGCGTGATTTTCCCTAGAAGCCATCACAGCCATGCCTACTAATGGCATGGCTGTGATTGGCCAGCGCAGTCACAGTGCTGCATGTCACATGCTCTCTAGGTAGTGTAGGGAGAGGATGCTGCCTGTGCTGTGAGGGACAGATTGCAGATAGATAGATAGGTAGAGATTACTAATACTACTGCTTTTAGGGACAGATTGCAGATAGATAGATAGGTAGAGATTACTACTAACACTGCTTTTAGGGACAGATTGCAGATCTCATCCTGCATTACAGAAAGATCTGACTGGACTAGGTAGAGTCTACTGCTTAGAGGGACAAATTATTGTTCTAAAATCATCTTCTAGTTCTATAGGGTAAGGTTCCTGCTGTTGCTGTAAGGGACAGATTATTGTTCTAAAATCATTTTGCAGCCCTCTAGCACTTTCCAGGACTCTTTTACAGTCATTTTTGTGCCGAAAAGTTCGGGTCCCCATAGAATTCAATGGGGTTCGGGGTAAAGTTCGGGTCAAGTTCGGTGCCGAACCCGGACTTTTTTCTGAAGTTCAGCCGAACCCACCGAACTCGAACATCCATGGGTTCGATCAACTCTACACTTGACCCTTCCTCCTAGATTGTAAACTCTAACAAGCAGGGCCCTCTGATTCCTCCTATATTGAATTGTATTGTAACTGTACTGCCTGCCCCCATGTAGTAAAGCGCTGCCCAAACTGTTGGCGCTATATAAATCCTGTATAATAATAATAATAGTGCTACCCCCCGAGGAGCTGCTGAATTGTTTTGTGATTTCCCTGCACACCTGAAGATGACACAACTTGCTCATCTAGCACTTGTTGGTTGGCTTTGATGACTTATTCAACAGGAAAGGATTTTTCCCTTTTGGGCCAAACTATATTGAGGCATTGGATTCCGCATTTAAAGAAGCCCCCTCCTCTCCCCTCCCCCCTTTTTTTCTTTCCCCCACCCTCTTCTGCCCTTGTGGCCATGTGGGATGATATACAACAGCGAACACCCTATACGAACCTCTTGCGTACATCCTGGTAAACATCCCTAAAGTGTTAACCTGAAATATCTCGAAACACGTTGGATGTTTCGTACGGATATACTGCTAATTCTATTTACTTAGAGGTCCTCATGTTAATTGTGTCATCCATGTGAATGCTCTGTTATGCATTACCATCCATCTCTCACCGGAGCCCTCTAGCCTGTGTTATGTTTTTGATGCTGTTTTTAAACAAGATTTTTGTAAAATAAACTTGAAAGCTTTTTTTTACAATTTTGTGTGTTCACATTCCTTCTTCTGGAGGGGAATTTCCTTGTCTGATTCATTTTAAGTCCTCTGGCTGGGTTAAGAGTTGCTGTGATGTCTTTCTTTCAATCCTGCTGAGACAGTCCCTCTTCCATCCTTACAATTGGTGGGAGTGCTCCCTAGTACAATCTGATCACACCAGGCATCCAAATCACACCTTACATTACTCAATGAGCAGTCTCTATGCTTCTCTGAGGTTTCACCCAATTGTGGTCAGATATGGCAGTGTTCTGTTCAGCCAGCAGCCCAGTTTTTTTCTGCCAACTTAGCTAGCTTTAAAGTGCTATTAACCCCCAAAGCATACCTCCCAACTTTAGAACTTGAGAATGAGAGAATCCTCAAAGGGACAGTGACCTCCGGTGTGCGTAGCATGTGACTGCAAATAGTTGGTGTGACCAAACAGTGGGATGGATTAAAGAGGCATAATCAAACAAAACCCAGGTTTCCTTGCACCTATAAAATATGCTTTGGTTCATTCAAAAAAACAAAAGCTTCACTGTCACTGTGATAAAGCACTGCCATTGGGCTCCCCATCACTATGCCCCTATCATTGGGCTAACCCTCTCACTGTGCCCCCCCTGTCACTGTGTCCACATCACTGTGCTCCCTTGTCACTGTGCTCCCAGTCACTGTGTCCCCATCACTGTGCAACCCCTGTCACTGTTCTCCCATCACTGTGTCATCATCCGTGTGCTCCCCCTGTCACTGTACTATTCCTGTCACAGGGTAGAAATATGGGCTCAGGTATAACATGGGTAAGAGTTGATGACAGCTTGTAAATGCCCCCCACATGAATCCAACACACCCTGACATCTGTACCCCAGGTGACATCTTAGCAGACGAAACACATTGGATCCACACTCTATCCAGGCCATTGCGTTCTACATGCTGCTCATGTGCCGGCTTTTATGATAAGCTTATTTTCTATGGATTTGATGTAAGTGTTCTAATTTTTTTTTAAATAAATATACCTAATACGGTTTTAAACTATGTGGAGGCTCTGTTTTGCTTTTATGACCCATTGGAACTTCAATACATCTGAGTGAGTGGCAATCTGTTACCATCATAAGGCGGTGATGCGGGATCCTTTCAACTGCTTCCATATCCATTGCTTTGCTGTTATAGCATTCCATGAGTGGCAATTCCATACCATCATACGGCGGTGATGGGGGATCTTTTCAGCTGCTTCTATACCCACTACTTGGAGTTTACATGCTTTGCCGTTGCAGCATTCTGGTAAGCGCAATACTCTGTTTCGTTGGTGGATAATCACAGACAAGGATGGTTATGGACTTTCATCTCTAATCACTTTTTTCGGCACTGGAATTTGTCACTTTGAACTTTCTTTACATATTTATGCTTTGAATGTCACATGTTACGATGTTGCACTGTGTGAATTGTTATATTTTATTTACTTATTTTTTAACACATATCATTTATATTGTTTTGGCACACTGCACCTATACATACACTTATTTGTTCATAATTGTTTGTCGATTGTAATGCTGGCAGCTATATCTTGGTTTGTTCATAATTAATTAGCGCAGTATTCTCCATTGAATTGCTGTCTTCTCTGCTATTCCAGATCTCCAAAATTACTTCATGGGACTTGTACAGCTCTTGTAAGTGCAGTTTGTGCCACCAATCTGCCAGTCAGCCACCCCCCTTGCAGATGCCACTCCAGTGATGCAAGCCATGCCAGTGTGATATTTTCTGGTACTGAAAATATACCGTTGTAATATCAGCATTACTGTGACTTACTGTATACTAGCAGCATTACTACATCCGACTGTCAGTGTTTGCTACTACAAGAGTATCTGGAACTGTTACTTCAAGTGTTCTGCTGCTGTTGCTACGGCCATAGTACTAGTGCTAATGATTGCTAATTTTTGCTCATCTTGCTATCTGTTTTGCCTATAAGTCATAAAAATACTAAATGCTCAACCTTTCCCTGCACTTTGCGTGCCATTTTTCCAACTTGAGTACCAACCTCCTAGCCCCATCCACATTTCTGTACCTCACTGTTCAGCTTTTGATGACCTTTGGCTTGTGTCCTAGTTTTGCTTCTGTCACCTAAGCAAGTATCACTGTGTTTTTGCATTTGGTCCCTATCTGGTGGGCCACAGCTATCTGTATCTTGCATCCAAGTGTTGTCTACATCGGCCCTCATGCCACTCTGTGCCCTCGTATCACCTGTCACCACTATTATTGGATAAGAAGTGCAAGAGAAGCCCTCTCTCCAGCTCAGCCTCCAGCAGGAATGTGACGTCTTGTTCCAGCACTCAGCTCTAGCTCAATGCAGGCTATGTGTGGTGGAGTTATCTCCTGCTCAACAAAGTCTGTATAGTTACAGCAGTAGGGGTGAGAGAGAGAGCAGTAACTGCAGGACATAGACTTCTGAGCCAAGTAACTGTTTGCAACTGACAAAAATGTTTGCTCCCAACCCGCTACGAATTATTGTTTTTCCCCACCCTCAACTGGGCACTATTTTCCTTCCTTTTCCACTGACCATTGTTCCCCTCACCTCTCTCTGGGCACTATTGTCCCCCCCATCCCCCATTGGGCACTATTGTTTCCCTTATTCTCTGCTGGACTCTATGGCCCATCCCACACTGGACACTATTGTTCTCTTACTTTCCTCTGGACATTACTGCTTCCCTTGCTATGCCCTGTTGTTTCTCCAATCCCCATTGCGCACTATATATTCCTCCATCACTTGCTCAGCCCCACCACTTGCTGAGCACCAATGTCTCCCCAACCACCAATTGCCTACCATGTCCTACTGACACAAGTGCATCTTTTTTTTGTCTCACCCCCCTCCCGCACACACACACACTGCCCACTGAGATCAATGCACTCTTGAGCATTTTTTTATTCCCACTAACTACAAGTTGTAGACATTTTTCCTCTCACTAGCCTACATGACCCAATACTGGGAATTATTTCCTCCACTACATTGAACTTTTTTTCTTCGTCTGATCCTAGTGGATTTTTTCTTCAAGGGACTTTTGACTCCAAGGTATTCCCTTACTGACCACCAGCCTTTATTTCCCCACAACTGATACAGGCATATTTTCCCCACTGACCAGCAATGTAAGGGTCTGTATGATACATACTCCTTACTGCTGCACTCTCTGCACTGTTGTACATTACATTGTCCTGACTGTTACACACTATGTGCTGTGTAGTACATTATGTAGCCCTGACCCTGCACTCTAAATTCTATGTTGTGTTTAAAACAACCATAGCCAAAGTGTTTTTTGTTCATTGCAGCTAATGAAGTACTCAGGCGCAAATAATGTGTTAGCTCTGTATATATCTTTTTTTTCTATCCTTTAGGTTTATGTAAGTGAGACTCCTACTCTCAATTATGGGGTATTTCAGGGATACAAGGACTGCATACTGTGTACAGTGTAACCAATATGTAGGCTCAGACTGTATTTAACAATGCTCTTTTAAGCCATGCCCAATATTCAATGCCATTTAGCTATTCCTATTAGGTGTACAGCTTGCTGCATTCTCCATCCAGAGGTGTCCCTCTAGATCAGGTTAGGGAGGTGTACATTAAAGTCATAATTAATATTCATGCCAAAGAGTTTGGAAATATAGTAGAAGAGTGAAAAAAAGCTGAAAGTTGAAGATAACTTTGGTTGTGTCACACCAAAAAGCATTGGCATAAGACAAGCTTAGATCATCGGCTTAATTTTTTGTATGCATCATGCTGGCTTTTTACTTTCCAAGCTAGTTGACTGACAAGTTCCAGTTCAAAAGTACTTAAACATGAAAAATAACTGTAATTATATAAGTTATTTAGCAGATTCTCTGTTTCTTTTGGAAAAGGTATAAAGGACTAATGTGTAACCATCCTGGAACTGTTACTTCCTGCTAAAAAATAATCAGCGTGACTATGATATATGTGTGCAGAAATTGGAAATTATTTATTTATTTATTTTTTTTATTCCATAAAGTTTATTGAAAATTCAATGGAAAGGTTACAATATCATGAAATAGTATACTTCATCCAGCATGGATTAGACAGACAATTTGATAGGTTACAGATTCGTGAAATGATACAGTGAGATTTATTTAAGAGAGAACTCATTGAGAATTAGTGGTTCACGAGATATTATCTGTGTTTTGTGGGGTGGAGGCGTCATTGGTCGTGGTTGCTGTATGGTTATAATAGAGTTGCCGTTGTGTAGGTTGTCTGGTCTTGTTGTTGGGGGAAGTTATTTTACGGGAGGGTGAAGTGTTGTTGTAGGAATGGATGAAGTTGGCTTGTCCAGGTATGTGCAAACCTGGAGGGGAGGGGAGAGGTAGAGGGGAAGAGGGGTTTGGAGGTGGAGGAGGGGGGGATGGGTGGGAGGTTTCTGCCAGGGGGCAGGGGAGGGCTCCCATCGCTCGGGTGTGAGGGGGGTGTGTAGTATTTTGTTTGACCTATTAGGTTTATTTTTCTATGAAATTCTTCCTTTTAGGAGGCCTATGTTATTGTGGTTATTGGTTGGGGTGTGGAGGGAGGGGTAATTCTTCTGGATATTTGAATAATGTGAGATGTAGTATCTGACGGATGTAGTAGTTGTAGGGGGTTAAATGTTCTTCAATAATGTTCAAGTGGATTTCATTAGAGTGTTGTATTTGTCGGTTGTGCAGAAATGGGACCAGCTAGCCCAAGTGTGTGAGAATTTGTGTGGGCAGTCTCGGGCTACAGCTATTATTTCTTCCATTTCGGCGTTTTTTTTTAATTCGCTTAAGCCAGTCCTTGATGGACGGAGTACGATTCGAGCCCCAATAAAGAGGGATACACATCTTCGCTGAATTTATCATGTGGGGAAGTAGAGTTTTGCGGTAGTGGTGTGTAGGAATGTCAGAATGATGTAGCAGGAATTGTGCTGGTGAGTGCTCTAGCGTGTATGTGGATATTTGTAAAATGAGTTCTCTAACTTGATTCCAGAATGTTTGAATAGGGGGGCATGACCACCATATGTGTGCTAGGGTGCCTGTCTCACCCGAACATCTCCAGCATCTATTTGAGAGAGCTGGGTTAAATTTATGGAGCAATGATGGAGTTCTGTACCAGCGAGACAGCACCTTGTAGCTGTTTTCTTGTGTGGAAACATTCAAAGATGATTTGTGCGATAGGGTGGCTATGCGTTCCTATTGTTTTTCTGTGAAGGAAATATTCAGTTCTCTTTCCCAGTTTTTGCACATTAATGTAGATTTCATCGTTTGGTTAGAGGATAGGATGTTATAGGTGGAAGAGATCACATGTTGTTGAGGAGCGGGTTGTGTACAGAGTTGTTCAAATGGGGTCATAGGGCGAGATACATTGAGATTTTTGTTGATGGTTTTTAGGAAATGACGTATTTGGAAGTATGTCCAGAGAGGGCATGTTGATGTGGTGTGTTTCGTCGGTAAGGATGTTCTGTCAAGGAAATTGTTGTTATGGAAGAATTGGTAAGCTAAAACTGTGTCATGTGACCAGATATTTTTTAGAAAGTTGGCTGACATGCCTGGTGGGAAGGCGGGGTTTAATTTTAGAGATGTAAGTGGCCCTGTATTAGATGAGATTTGAAGTGTTGTGCAGGCATTTCTAAAGCATTGCAGCGTTGTACTGATAAGTGGATGGTTTTTAAGTGATGTGGGAATGTCGGAGGAAAATGTCCAAGGTAAGGATTGTGTCGGTATGGGAGAGAATGAATCTTCTATCGAGATCCAGTCTTTATGTTGTTTGTGAATCGACCAGTCAATTATTCTGGATAGGTGGCATGCCCAATAATATTTTTTAAGGTCTGGGAGGCCTATGCCACCTTTGGATTTGGGTCTAGTCAATTGTTTGAAGGAGAGTCTGGCTTTTTTCTGGCCCCATAGGAATGTGGTGCAAATTCTATTAAATGTTATAAAGAAAGATGGCGGGATTCTGATGGGAGTCGTTTGGAAGATGTAGAGTAGGCGTGGTAGTATGTTCATTTTAATAATCGCAGCTCTCCCGAACCATGAGAAGTGGGCTTTGTTCCATTTTTCTAAGTCACTGGCGATCGTTTTTATGATGGGTAGGTGATTTTTGGAGAAGAGGTCAGAGAGTTTTGGGGTCAGGTTGATTCCTAGGTATCTGATTTGTTCTTGTGACCACTGAAAGGGGAAGTTTCGCTCACACTGCGTGACTGTTTCTGGGGGTAATGAGATGTTCAGTGCTTGAGATTTGCTAAAGTTGATTTTAAAGTTGGACAAATAATAAAAGTGGTCCAGGTCTTTCAGAAGGTTAGGGAGTGATATATGTGGTTCTCGCAAGAAGAGCAGGATGTCGTCCGCAAAGGCCGCAGTTTTATATGTATGGTTTCCTATCAAGACTCCCTTAATGTCGTTATTGTTTTGGATACATCTCAGGAAAGGTTCAAGCGTGAGTATAAAGAGGATTGGGGAGAGAGGGCAGCCTTGTCTCGTTCCGTTTGTTATGGAGAAGGCGTTCGACAGGCATCCGTTGGCTCTAACCCTAGCAGATGGGGTTGTATATAGGGCCATGATGGCGCTGAACACCCAGTTCTGGATTCCAAGAACTTTTAAAACCGTCCCTAGATAATCCCAGGATAGCCTGTCGAACGCCTTCTCCGCGTCCAGGGAAAGGAAAAATCCTTTTTGGTTGTGTGATTGGAGCCAATGTTGTATATTTAGGGCTTTGGTTGTATTGTCTCTCGCTTCTCTGCCAGGAACAAAACCCACTTGATGATTTCCAATAAGGGATGGGAGGATTGGTAGTAATCTATTAGCTAGTATTTTGGCGTAAAGCTTGACATCTACATTGAGAAGGGAAATAGGTCTATAATTTGTCACTGAGGAGGCGTCTTTTCCTTCTTTTGGGATTACTGTTATGTGGGCTTCAAGTAGTCTGTGGAGTGGGGTCGTGGAGGATGGAATAAAATTAAGGGTTTTGAGGAGGTGGGGCTGTAGCGTTTTTAGTTGCTTGATGGCGGTTAGGAGTTCTTCGGTGGATATGGGACTTTCTAATTTTTGACTGTCTTCTATGGTGATGCGTTTGGGGCAATGTGTTTCAAGGAAATTTTTAGTCATAGTTGCTCGCGTTTGTGGATCTGTGTTGTCAGTGCGATCATTGGAGAGGTTGTAGAGGTTTGAGTAATAATTTTCAAATTGTGCTGCTATGTCAATTGAACTGGATAGATTTTTCCCTTGGGGATCCTTTATCGTGTGTATGGTTGCGTTTGCTTTTCTGGTGTGCAGGGCTCTGGCTAAGTATCTTCCACATTTGTTGCCAAATTCATAAAAGAGTTTTTGTTGAAGGGTAAATTGGCGTCTAGTTTTGCGGAATAATTCCTCTTTTAGTGATTGTCTGTGTGCTGAGAGTGCAGAGAATGTTTGTGTGTCTTTGGATTTTTTATGTGTCTGTTCCAGTCTTTTAATTTTGTCTATCAGGTCTGATATGGTTTTTTGGTGGGCTTTTTGTTTGGCTGCTTTTAGTGCTATAAATTTACCTCTGATAACACATTTGTGTGCTTCCCATTGTATAAGCGGGGAGGTGTCTGGGGTATTATTTCTATTGAAGTAGTCTTGGATAGTTTCCTTAATTTCTTGGATATCTTTTTCTGATGTTAGGAGAGTAGAGTCTAATCGCCAAATTTTGGTGTACAGGGTTTTGTCTGGGAAGGTGAGAGTCATGGTGATGGGGTGGTGATCCGAAAGAAACATCGGTTCTATGGTAGTTGTGGTTAAAAATGGTATGTCTTTTTGAGATAGGAATAGGTAGTCGATTCGTGAATGTTTGTTATGGGGTGGAGAGTAAAATGTAAAGTCTTTTTCATTAGGGTGGAGAGTGCCCCAAGTGTCATGTAAGAGGAGACCTTGTAGTTGCAATTTAATTTGTTTGAGAGCTCTGAAGGGAAGGGATGTTGTGCCTGTGGAGGTATCTAGTAGCGGAAATAGCGCCACATTGAAGTCGCCGCCTAGTATTGTGAGGCCAGATTGAAATCCGGCTAGGCGGAGTGCAATGGATCTAAAGAAGGTTACTTGGGCCGAGTTTGGGCTATATATATTTGCTAGCGTGATTGGGCGACCTCGAATGTGTCCTTTTAGAAAGATATATCTACCGTCTTCGTCAATGAGTGTGTCTGTAAGGGTCCAGTCAAGATTTTTGGAGAGGAGTATAGATACTCCTTTGGTCTTTGCAAGAGGATTTGTGGCGTGATAGGATGTAGGGAAGAAGCGATTCATGAGCTTGGGGATCTTTTTGGTAATGAAATGTGTTTCCTGTAGGAATATAATGTCAGCTCTTAATTTGTGCATCATATTTAACGTTTGGCTGCGTTTTTCTGGGATGTTTAGCCCTTTGGCGTTAAGGGATACTACTTTCAAGGTGGTGTTTCTAAGTCGGGTCTGTGTATCAGACATGATGTAGTGGTCTGTGGGATTGGGGAGGTATTTGAGTATTTGTTTTGGAGGATAGGTGCAAGTAGCACATGCGTGGGGTGTGTGTGCGGCGTCAGAAAGGAGGTGCGTTTGATGGGTGAAATTGGTACTCTACCCGAGCGATGGGAGTTTTTTTGTGGGAAGGAGGGAGGGTGGGGAGGGAGGGTTGGGTAGATCGGGGGGGTTGAGGGGATGGAAAGTTCCGGGGTGGGGCCCGAATATATATACAAGTGTTTATATATATATGGGTTCCCAATTAATTAGAGTGGTCCCGGTAGGTGTCGACAGGGCGTATAGAGTCCCTGTCTTGTGGGGGAGGTGGAGAGAGTCAGAACTAGTAAGGTAGTGTTTTGTCGGGGGTAGCGAGTCCTGGTGCACCGGGGGGAATCAATTTGTATAATGTAAATGCGGTTAAGCCATAAAGTTAGGAGGGTGGCTGTCCAGTCCTGTTAGTTGCTGAAGTTTTTATTTGGTGACGTATGGGAGGTGGTAGCTTTATGTTTTGACTGTGTAGAAGAGTGGATTTGGTGAGTATTGGTCTGTTGGAGAAGTCTAATGTCAGTTGGCGTAAGCACAATCTAGTAAGGTTATCGGATGTTATTGTGTTTTCATTTCGGCTGGTTATGGTCTAAGTGTCATGTTTTGTTTCAAATGGTTTGTGTGTGGGTCAAGTTGTCTTGGTCTTTAGCATACATTTCTATCTATAGCCAAACAATAAAGAATAAAAGAGTAAACATTAGTCAGGCCGTCCTCTGGTTTTCCGGATGGGTTGTAGAAGACCTATGGTCGTGGAGCGGTGATGCGCGACCATGATAGGAAAAAGAGAAGCTTAAGTGTTATATCATCAGGAGTGACTTGGGAGAGTCAGGAGTGATTTAGGAGAGTATCACTTGGGGATATTTTATCGGTCATTCAATTCTATGATATGGGGGAATGTTTGGTTTAGTGAATGGGGGGTGTAGTCGCACATCACCGCTCCACGGGGAGGGCCACGTCCACCTAAGAGCCGCATGGTCAATATAATATCGGATACTTAGGTTTTTTTTAAACATTTTAACCATGAATTATAACAATAATAATGTAAAAAAACAAAAGTAAACAGTGTCCCTTAGAGGGGGAAGGCAGGTGCTTCCGCATAGGAGGAAGTAAGGTAGGTAGGGGATATAGGGTGAGTCTGATCTGTTTGGAGTGCCAAATATGGAGCTCAAGAGGGTCATGTCTGTAGGTGGGAGTTGTGGGTAAGGAGAATCATAGTGAGGTTGATCTGCTGACGGGGTGTCTCTTGTGAGGTCATCCATGTTAAGCCTCAGTTAGATTTGCATAAAGTTCCGTTTCTTAATTGACAATTTGGGAAACGAAACGTAGTGTGGGAATGTTGTTCGGAAGTCTCTGTTGCATTGGGGGTAGGTTAGGTGTGCTGGTGCATTACCTGCAGTCCATGTGATGGGACGGGGCGAGGACCTAGATGTAGATGAGGGTTCTCAAGTTCTGCGAGGCTTCACCGGAAAGTTCTTTCGCTCGTAAGGACTTGAGGTTTCTGTATCTTCTTTTTTTCCGAGGAGCTGGGTAGAGGGATAAATGAGAGAAAAACAAAAACAGGGATAGAGGACAGGGGGGGGAGCTGGGGAGGGTATAAGGGAACTTGATAGGTAGGGGGTAGAAGATCAGGAGCAGATGTGTAGCTCGGGAAGCACCGCTTGGTCTTGCTCCATATACTAATTATCTTCTGCGAAGTTGGTAGACGGTTGTAGAAGTGATTGAAGATGTTTTCGTGGTGATGGCGTTGTCAGACCGGTAGAGATGTATGAATGAGATGGGAGATCTGAGACATTTCTTCAGGTATCAATTTTGTCTGGGTCTCCTGTGCGCTGGAGATGAGGTGGGGCTATTCGACACTGTGTGCTCGGTCGTCGATGACCTGGGATTCCTCGGGGATGTAGATCTTCGGCGTCTGATGTGATATTCATCTCGGACTGGGATAGCATCTGTAGAGGTTGTTCTTCTCAGAGCGCCCGGTTGATTGCAATTGTACCAGTCTGGGAGGTCCAGTTGTGGAAGGTTGAAGGCTGCGCAGAAGGTGGGTAGGTCCTCCCTAAAGCGTATCGTGGCCGACTGGTTTTGAAAGGAGGCGGATAGGCAGAATGGAAATTTCCATCTATACTGGATACCTTTGTCTCGTAGGAGGTCTAGAAGCGGGCGTAGTATTCTCCTATTTTGAAGGGTAATGGGAGAGAGGTCCTGGAAGAGCTTCACTTCCGTACCGCGGTATAGTAGAGATTGGCGGTCTCTGGCTCTTCGCAGGATGTCTTCTTTAATTTTGAAGTTGACGAGACAGCATATCACGTCTCTTGGGGGGTCAGTATCTCGCCTCCTGGGTTTGAGGGCCCTGTGTATGCGTTCAATTTCAATTGGCGTATCAGGCGGTCTTCCGAGTAGGTCATTGAATATATTGATGGTGGCGTGT
>BLSH010193635.1:80848-95089 GCA_018402905.1 Glandirana rugosa | reverse complement strand
GAGTAGGGCCTTGAGAAGGCGAGTGTTAGTGCACTCAGGGGCCGAAGTCTAGCCCGGATGGTCCGGCGCCGCGCGAGTAGGTCGTTCAATTGACTCAGGCATACCTCTTATCCTTATATTATGACGGCGTCCGCGATTCTCTAAATCCTCCAGGTGTCTCTGCATGTCTCTCAGCTGGGTGTTATGGGATTGAGTAGACTCTTGAAGTTGCTGTAGTGCAGAGCTGTGTACCATTGTCGTTTCCTCGATATCTTCCAGTCTATTGTGTACAGATTGCAGCTCTCTTTTCAGATCAAAGATGGCTGAAGTCATTGCTGCTGTCAGGGACTCCTTTATATCTTCTGCCACTAACCTTAGGTCTGCCATGGCTAATGGCTGTGCTTTAGTGGAGTTATGATGCAGGGTGTTGGAGCTCTGTCTCCCTGATGGGCTCAGACTGGATGAGCGCGCCGCGGCCTGGTAGGCCCGATCTGAAGCCGGGGACTCACGTGATTGTGAGCGGAAGAGTTCCGGGATGCTGCGGCCGGATCGGTTGTTTGTGCGCCGGGGTGAGCGCGATCGGGCCGGGGACGGTTCCCTTGATGTTTTCCCCATTTTGGCGCTGATGTGATCGGTGGATGGCTTACTATTTAGGCTTAAATCCCTCCGGTGCTCAGGAGCTCAGAGATTAGGCGTCCATGCCGCTCTGACGCCAGGCCACGCCCTTCGGAAATTATTTTACACTTGTAGCAGCCTCCTTGCGTAGGTGCTGGGCAAATTTATATTTTGGCTCCTTCTGTAGTGAAGGGAAAAGTGAATGTTTGTCCTGGCCTGTTCAGGGTTTCACAGGCTAGAAGTTTCATTGCTTCCCCCTGCCTCTCGAAACAGCTACCAGATTTTAGAAAGGGAGATTCAAATAACCATAACCACTGAATATTTATCAGGCTCCATCCAATCCCTGCGGACGAATAACCAGCAGGTGGCCGGAAAGGTGATAAATAGTCTGAAACACTGGAGAGATTGTTTATTCTCCCCAGTAGAGTTTAAAAGCCCCTAGGCAGCCAAGAAAAATCAAGCTGTTCTTGAGGCCTCAGTGGTGTTAGTGCTGAGGGCCTGGATGGATCTCCTGAGAAGCAGGTTATAGGTCTTCACCAAAAAAACATCTGGTCTGGAGAAGGATTGTCTCCTTCAGTGGACCATGTCTGCAGGATGATGGAAGGTGGCAGCTGTACTGTGGACTTGTGAGTAAAGACACTGAATTGATTCCTGGTGACTGTGTGCTTTTTGAGGATGTAAGTTCTACTGGAAGCAGTGAACTATTAGGGCTTTCATAAGGTTCTGGCCATTCCTCTATCCTCAGCAGAATCCTGGAGTGTGAGCCGCGAGGAAGTGCAGTGGTGCAAGGTAACCAGATGCCAAACAATTTGCCTCATGGCTTACAGTTGTGAGACTTTAGATTTTTCATTGTCCCCAATTACCTAGAGAAAAGAGTGTCCTCTCATGGCAGTTGCTAATTATTTTTAGCGTATCCCATGCCCTAAACCCCCTCCTGTTTAAAGTTCTTCAAGCAATAAATTTCAAAAAGACTTCCCCTAGACAGAGTTATTGGAGCCTGAGTGTATGGACTGGTGCTTGTGGTGGTGGGCAGCCTCTGTACTATAAGGGAAGAGCCAGCCATTACCACTCCCCTTATAGTGGTAGTGCAACAAAGTATATTAAACTCTCTGTTGTAAAATGTAGGAATCTATATAGAGGTAAAAGATTTATGAGCATAAAATGTCACAAAGGCAAATATAAGTGCTTTTATAAAAGTATCTTCCTAACCTAAATATAAATAGTGTGCACAAAACTTTATGAATATTCAGAACACACAATTTTTAATAGTACACTGGTTGATAATACAGATTAAAATATGAACACAATCAATATTAAAACCAGACATCAAGAAAAAAATTAAACATGCATGTGAAAATAATTAGAAATCAAAAATCGAAAGTGTGAGGTATTAACATATAACTTGTTATAGCAGTTGCTAAGTAACGGCATCTCATTAGGTAAGCATGTTGCAGAAAGCAATCTGCCAGCAGCATTCCATCAATTTGAAACCATATTAGAAATAACTCAGCAATATTTAAGGTCAACAGGACACCTTGCCTGAATTCCAAAACAAGAAGACAATTGTCAAAAGTAAATAATGCATTTATTAACCGTATTACAGAAAGAATAAAAAATATAAATGCAAAATCTATATTGCTAATCATTAAGTTGTTTCTTAAAAATACAACTAGACACGTTCACTCTATTAACATATAACTGGTGTTACTGTCATCTTATATCTTAAGCAACAATAACAAAAATATTTCTAATTATTATTCTTTGTGCAGATACTCACATTTATTTTAATAAGGTACTATTTAGATGTAGTTGAAATTAGTGGTTAACAGTAATGATCCTAAATAATTTACCATACTATTAGAAAGATACATATATGTTCTTACAATAAAATGTATTCTAGAAGTGAAATTGGGTTGCTAAGCAACATAACAAAAGGCTGTCAGTGCAGTTGTCAGTCACCTATATTTAGGGGTATATTGTACAAGTATATTCCTTTGGGCTACTAGAATAGCTATTTTCTGTGTAATTATACAGATTATGTGATGCAACTTGGATGCTAATTGGACATGGTTTGCATATTCTATGGGGCCAGAATTGTGCTGGAATCGCAGCAAAGCAGCACAGGACCATTTTCCAAAATTGTGTTGTGTTGCGCTGCATTGATGTGAATAGGCTCCATTGAAAACAATGTGATTTCCATTGTCATGTGACTCTGTGCAAAGCAAGGTGTAGCTGAAATTGCACTAGTGTGAATCAGGCTTTAAGGGTAGAGTTGAGCGAACACCTGGACGTTCGGGTTCGGAGGGTCCGAACGAACTTTGGGAAAAAGTCCGGGTTCGGCACCGAACGTTGCCCGAACGTAATCCCGGACCCCGAACCCCATTGAAGTCAATGGGGACCCGAAGTTTTAGGCACAAAAATGGCTGTAACAAAGTCCTGGCAAGTGCTAGAGGGCTGCAAAAGGAAGTAAAATGGGGGTAAGAGTAGGGCAAGTGCACTACAAAAAAATGGGGATAGGGAAAATAAATTAAAATCAAATAAACTAGGAGAAGATTTTTGAACAATAATGTGTCACTTACAGCTGCAGCTAGAACCTCTCCCTTTAGAACTAGGAGATGATTTTTGAACAATAATCTGTCCCTCTAAGCAGAAGCCTCTACCTAGTGCAGTCAGATCGCTCAAAGCAGCAGTATGTGAAATCTCAAATTACTCCCACAATCTGATCGTTGTGTACGATCTTACAATCTGATCGTTGTGTTATGAAGGGTTTGATCTGCAATCTGTCACTCAAAGCAGCAGTATGTGAAATCTCAAATTTCTGCAATCTGTCCCTCAGAGCAACAGTAGTAGTAATCTCAGGATGCAGGATCAGATGTTAAAATGTCTGCAATCTGTCCCTCACAAAAACGCTGGCAGCTTCCTCTCCCTACACTAGCCCAAGAGCATGTGAAATGCAGCACTGTGACTCCAGCCTCATATAGAGGCTGGGTCACATGATGCACTGGCCAATCACAGCCATGCCATTAGTAGGCATGGCTGTGATGGCCTGCCCTGCAGCTATTCAACATGCGTGATCAACTACCAGAACCCAGAACCTGAACCCGAACGTTTTTTGAAACATCCGTGTTCGGGTCCGGGTCCCGGACACCCCAAAGTTCAGTACGGACCCGAACGTTACAGTCCGGGTTCACTCAACACTAATTGAGAGCCAATTTATAAAAAAAATTAGCTTTGCGAATGTCTCAACATTCATGCAAGTGTAATTAAATAATCAAATAATTCCCGTTATGTTCATAATATGTGTAATAGTTTCTTTGCTGCCTGTCCCCGGTTGAATGTAACAACAGTGAATTTTAAACACTTCAATACCAGGCGCTTTCAACCCCTTCCTGCACAGGCCAATTTTCAGCTTTCAGCACTGTCACACTTTGATTGACAATTGCGCGGTCATGCAACACACTGTACCCATATGACATTTTTTCATTTTTTTCACACAAATAGAGCTTTATTTGGTTGTATTTAATCACCACCGTGTTTTTTATTTTTTGCTAAATTAATGAAAAACCCTGAAACTTTGAAAAAAAAACAAAACGTGTTTTTCTTCATTAACATTTTGCTAATAAATATTATTTCTTCATAAATTTAGACTTTAGAATTTTAGACATAGATTTAAACTGTATTCTGCAACATTTCTTAGGTGGAATAACCCAAATCAGTGTTTATTATTTAGTCTGTAGGAAAGTTAGACTCCACAAAGTATATAATATGTTCAAGAATTGACCAATCCTGATGCACCGATGGCCGAAAATGCCAGGACAGTATAAATATCCCCTAATAGTCCAAAGAGGCATAGTGAGTTTTTTTAAGTTGTAATTTTTTTGTCGCAATTACTTAGAAAATAAAGGAATTTGTGTGGTAGTGATCAGGGACACTGACTGGTCACAGTATGTAAAAAAAGAATTTATAATTTTATTTTATTTTTATTTTATTTTTTATTACATTTTTTTTTTCTTTTTTTACTACTTTTTTTTAACACACTGTGACCAGAGCAATAGAGTGTTACCATAATAACACTTTACTACTCTGGGGAAGTGATTTTTTTTACACGTTATGATTGCTTATACCATTGAATTTCACTGGTATAAGCAACCACTTTTACTGAATGAAAATTATTTATTCAGTGTGTATTGTTGTGATTATCTGTGATTGGCCACAGTTAATGGCATAGTAGAGATGGACTGTGATTGGCCCTGTCTGTACCATGTGATCACTGTGACTAATCACAGCTAGCAACATAATTGTACACAATAGCGTGAATCAAAGCAAATCGTTGTTTACAACTATCGTATGATCAGCTGTGATTGGTCACAGAGATCACATGGTACCAGCTGCATATAGGTACACTGATCATACCCACTTTTTGGTAAAATACAAAAGATGGCACTGTAAAGCGTAAATACATACCAAATATGTCAAGATTTAAAATTTCACACACGCGTGAAATAGCGAAAAACTACAGTACCTAAAAATCTCCATAGTTGACATTTTAAAAGCGTTCACAGGTTGCTAGTTTAGAGTTAAATGTGAAGTCTGGTGCTATAATTATTTCTCTCCCTCTGACATTCACAGAGATACCTCACATGCGTGGTGCAATAACTGTGTGCATATGTCTGTGGGACCTGCATGTGCGTTTGCATTTGCACGTGAGCACAAGGGGACAAGGGTGCTTTAATTTTCTTTTTATTTATTTAAAATGTTAAATAAACAAAGCAACATCCCTTGTGATAGCTTGGGCAGTGATAGGTACTGGACTCCCTGGTGGGGGGGTAGCCCCTATTAAGCACTGTAAAAGTGATGGGCAGCTAGATGCTGAAAGCATTTTTACCTGAAAACCAATTACCGGCTGAAAGATTTGAAACCAGGATCATGGCTGCAGCTGCTTGTCCATGATGTATATATACTTAGTAGTAGTTAAGAGAAAAATAGCTTAAGAACATTTGACGATGAGAGTTAATAGAACATTCAACCAGCAGGGGATGTAATATGAAGGAGACTCCCGCATTGTGTCTCAGAATCTTGTGTGATTGGCCAAATGAATGGGTGTTTGACCAAACAAACCTCCAGCTGCAGAGTGAAGTGAAACATTTATTATTACCACTGCTAAATGTAAAGCTTCCACTGGCCTGTGTCCTAACAACCAGTGACCCATCTCCAACACTTTCAGCTGCCAGCCTGGAATTAACCGATAGCTAAATGTAAACAAACAATGGGGATAGTGTAAAAAAACGATTAACAGCATGAGGTTGCCCCAAAATTCATATTTTAAGTCTGGTATGGATTTTAAGGCAGACTCCAGGACAAGGCCCTCTTCCCCATAACCCTGGCCCATTGGTTGAGGGCTCATTGGAATCCAGAAACCCCCTTTAAAAATAGATACCCTCCATGTGAATAAGGGGTGAAAAAAATTATGTACGCTAAAAAGAAACACACCAAAACATTTGAAAAGTCCTTTATTAAGAAAAATAAGTCCAAGGATGTACATCCATTGTCATTCACATTGTACAGTGATGCAAGTTTACATCAATCATGGCTGCTGATCACTGAGAAATAAAAACTGACAAATGCCGAGACAAATCCGTTCTTGTTGTTTCTCTTGCATTGATTAACATCTCTAGGCCCCCACCATTAAAGTAACTAAGGGGTCAAGTCGCCCAGTGATGTAATTGACCAACTATTGGTATGTCACCGGTGACCTTTGTTTACTTTAGCAGCAGGGACCTGGAGATGAAATTCAGATGATCCCCGCCCTTTGTTTACTTTATTAGTGGGGATCATCTGAATGACATCTCCATGTCCTGCTGCTATAGTAAACTAAGGGGCTTGGTCACTGCTGATGTAATTGACCAAATATGTTTACTTTAGCAGCAGGGCTCTGGAGCTGTTATTAGATGTGAGGAAACAGGTGGGATTGGGCATTTGTTGGGTTTTTTTCTTGCAGGTAGGTGGCCATGATTGACACGGACATACATTACTGAACAACATGATTTATGGATGTACATCAAACTTCCATATTCCTATGAGCCCTCTGCCTGCAGACCCCACAACCCCAGGACCAGGGTTGTGGGGAAGAGGCTCTTGTCCTCATCAGCATGGGGACAAGAAGCTATGCCAGGGCACACACCCTTGAGGGCATGAGGCCTAGTATGGCTCAGGGAGGAGAGCCACATGCTCTTCTTCTCACTTTCCTGGCCACCAAAGCTGCTTGCTCAGATATGGGTCTGCTATAGATTATGGGGGAACTCTGGTTTTTTTATGGTTTTATTTTTCGTGTGAGGTCCCCTCTTAAAATCTATACCACGTTCAAAGGGCCTGGATTGAAATTTGGGGGGAACCCCATGCTGCAGCAAAGAAATCTAGGTTTAAATACAAAGGGTCAGTATCAATCAATATACATTCACAGAGAGAGTGTACATACATATCAGCATTAGGAAGGGGAATTCCCCCTATACAGACATTCCAGTGTATACAGTATCTCACAAAAGTGAGTACACCCCTCACATTTTTATAAATATTTTATTATATCTTTTCATGTGACAACACTGAAGAAATAACACTTTGCTACAATGTAAAGTAATGAGTGTACAGCTTGTATAACAGTGTAAATTTGCTGTCTCCTCAAAATAACTCAACACGCAGCCATTAATGTCTAAACCCCGGGCAACAAAAGTGAGTACACCCCTAAGTTAAAATGTCCAAATTGGGCTCAAAGTGTCAATATTTTGTGTGTCTTAACCCTCTTGGGCATGGAGTTCACCAGAGCATCACAGGTTGCCACTGGAGTCCTCTTCCACTCCTCCATGAGGACATCATGGAGCTGGTGGATGTTAGAGAGCTTGTGCTCCTCCACCTTCCTTTTGAGGATGCTCAATAAGGTTTAGGTCTGGAGACATGTTTGGCCAGTCCATTACATTTACCCTCAGCTTCTTTTAGCAAGGTTGTCTTGGAGGTGTGTTTGGGGTCGTTATCATGTTGGAATACTGCCCTGTGGCCCAATCTCTGAAGGTAGTGGATCATGTTCTGCTTCAGTATGTCACAGTACATGTTGGCATTCATGGTTCCCTCAATGAATTGTAGCTCCCAGTGCCGGCAGCCTTCATGCAGCCCCAGACCATGACACTCCCACCACCATGCTTGACTGTAGGCAAGACACACTTGTCTTTTGTACTCCTCACCTGGTTGCCACCACACATGCTTAACACCATCTGAACCAAATAAACTTATCTTGGTCTCATCAAACCACAGGGCATGGTTCCAGTAATCCATGTCCTTAGTCTGCTTGTCTTCAGCAAACTGTTTGCAGGCTTTCTTGAGTGCCAGCTTTAGAAGAGGCTTCCCTTCTTGGATGACAGACATGCAGACCAATTTGATGCAGTGTGCGGCATATGGTCTTAGCACTTACAGGCAAACCCACCCCTTCAACCTCTGCAGCAATGGTGGCAGCACTCATACATCTATTTCCAAAAGACAACCTCTGGAAATGACGCTGAGCACGTGCACTCAACTTCTTTGGTTGAAGATGGCAAGGTCTGTTCTAAGTGGAACCTGTCCTGTTAAACCGCTGTATGGTCTTCGCCACCATGCTGCAGCTCAGTTTCAGGGTCTTGGCAATCTTCTCATGGCCTAGACCATCTTTATGTAGAGCAACAATTTTTGTTTTCAGATCCTCAGAGAGTTCTTTGCCATGAGGTGCCATGTTGAACTTCCAGTGACCAGTATGAGAGAGTGAGAGTGATAAACCAAATTTAACACACCTGCTCCCCATTCACACCTGAGACCTTGTAACACTAACAAGTCGCATGACAACGGGAAGGGAAAATTGCTAATTGGCCCAATTTTGACATTTTAACTTAGGAGTGTACTCACTTTTGTTGCCAGCAGTTTAGACATTAATGGCTGTGTGTTGAGTTATTTTGAGAGGACAGCAAATTTACACTGTTATACAAGCTGCACACTCACTACTTTACATCGTAGCAAAGTGTGATTTCTTTGTTGTCACATGAAAAGATATAAGAATATATTTATAAAAATGTGAGGGGTGTACTCACTTTTGTGAGATACTGTACATATTAATTCCATGCCAAATTGAAAATGTGATCCTCGAGACATTCGTTAAACATATATTTTATAAATAGGCCCTATAATCAGCATAACATCTAATATGCATATTCTTTATAATATTTATTCTTTGCCTCCTCCCATGAGAAACTCACATCTGGATCCCATGTTGTAGAGAGCATTGTGGTTCTGTATAAGCAAGAATATTGTGAAATATAGGCAGCTATGGTTTTTAGACACAACATAATTGCATAGATAAGGCTTCTTTATAGTAAGAGCTGTGGGAATGTGAGAAATGTGGAATAAACTACCTCAGGAACTAGTTCTAGTCAGATCAGTTCATTTCTTTAAAAAAAGTTGGACGCCTTCTTAATTGAGCTGAATATAATTGGAGATGAGTTCTGTAGGATCTAATGGTGCAGGGACATTTGTGACAACATCAGAGGATCTGATGCTACTTATGTGTTGTCGGTCTATGTAGCGGTTCTGTCACAAGCTTGACCGTGAATTAGGTCCCCAACTGAAAAAAGAGTGTTGACCACTAAATTAAAACCAGTAGTCTATGGGGTTACACCTTACTTTTTTGACACTGATCGTAAACTAGGAATATTTTTATCTTACACAGCAAACTCAGAATATTTACCTGGATGTCATTGAAGTCTGTGCATGCTACGAAGTATGTGACTACACTCTACAATTTCACTGATACGTTTCTGGTCTCATTCTGTTCTCCTAAGCATATTGGTTATATTTTTTTACTAATTTATAAATTACTGACATATTCCATGATGCCTCATAAAAAACATTGAAACCTGCATATCAGTTCTTCTCATGTTACAATCCAACTCAGATATTTAGTTGGTACTGAACTAGGAAATGGAAGCTAATAAAATTTTACAAAAAAAAGGTGTTATAGCAGTTGCAACATCAAAATGATCTGAAGGGACCCCACAGACATGCTACCATTGTCTCTATGATTCCTCTTGCAATGCTTGGTTCACAATTGAGGGGCAAAGGAGGACCAGAATCAGAAGCAGGAGGGCTGTATTGTGTTCCCTATATAGGGAGTGTTCCTGTGGTTAGTGTGCATGGCTATGCAGCCTGCAGCCTGCATCAAAGGAGGGAGGTGCAAGTTAGATTCATGCCTACCAGTGAGTTTTTGGCAGGAATCATGGGTACCAGATAAAAACACAATTATAAGCAGAACATAATAACAACATACAGATAATGGTAATACAATAAAAATAATGGGTTCTATTAGAACCCATGACTCCCGGCACTGTAAGGCAATAATCCACCACGTTGCCCTTATTTGATCTTCAGCGTTCTGCTAGCGCAAGTCATTTTAACAAAACCTGCAGCACACTAGTTTATTAAAAAAAAAAAAACAGTGACATATTATTTACAGATTATGTAGCCTGGCTGCATTACTGTACAGTAATAGGAAAGAATTCAATTTGGCTATAATGTAAAACTATGCCCAGGCAATGGACATTACATTTTTAAATATTCTTAACCAGTAGTAAAAGAGCTTCAAAAGAGGCCATCGCTGACTTTTTTTTAGCTGCTTATAAAGTAATTTATTCACAAGGTTCACAACAGAGACTCTAAATGCTGGTTCATTCCAGAATCCCACAGGAACATGGCAGGTGTTCCCGTGCGATTCAGTGTGGTGTGATTTACAGCCCATTTGAATGGGCTGAAATTACAGTGGATCGCACCAAAATTAGTGCTTGCACTACTTTTAAAAACACATTATAATCAGATTGCATGGTGCTGTGGTAACATTTGATATGGTGCAGGCAAATGCACTGTATTTGCGATCTGCATTTGGGGTGTCATTAAGATAACATTGATACTTGCAGCAGATCACGCACCCAGTTGTATTTTGAACACAGTGTGGGAAATTTGCACGGAATGCTGGTGCAGGGATGGGACAAAGGGTGGGCAGGAGGGGCGGCTGCCCTGGGCACTGTGGTATCATATGAGGTGGGGGGTGCCACAAGGGGATGGGAGGAGGGAATTTGTGTTAGAAGGGGGGATTTGGGGGGTTGCAGGGGGTAAGTATTATTCTAGGAGGGAAATTTGGGGAGATGCTAAGAGTGGTGATTGAAGGCTGATTTGTGTTGGGAGTGGGGATTTGTGCTAGGTGGGGGGATTTGGGGGGGATTTGCACTGGGGGGGGATTTGACGTGGGGGGGAGATATGTGCACTAGGAGGGGAAATTTTAGAGGTAGAGAATTTGTGCTAAGTGCTGTGAAATTTTTTTTGGGGGGGGGTCAAAGAATTGTGCTGAGATAGGGGGTTTCAGCAGGGAGGTGGATTTGTACTAGAAGGAGGGGGAATTTATTCTGAGAGTATAAGTATGCAGATTAGTGCTCAGTGTTTTTTTGGGGAGATTTTTGCTGACACATAATGCTCATACATCTTGGGGGAGTGCTCAGTTAGTTTAGCATGTTCGCCCTGGGCTCTAGATTCAGGTGTGAATGGGCCCCAAAGGTTTCGGTCAGTTTCTCACAGCTTTTGCACCATGTGCTTGAATACATTAGAGCAGGGGTCTCTAAACTTTCTAAACAAAGGGCCAGTTTACTGTCTTTCAGACTTAAAGGGGCTGGACTGTGCACACTGGGAGTAGAAAAGGTCCCAACGTCCGTGTCAATGAACAATGCCCTATCTTTGGTGTCAATGAGAGTAATAGTGCCCAATCGTTGGTGTCAGTGGGGCCCCATTGTTGGTGTAATTGAGAGGAATTGTGCCCCGTCTTTGGTGTCATTGGGAGGCATTCTATCCCTTTATTGGTGTCAGTGGGTAGAATAATGCCCCGTTGTTGGTATCAGTGGATAAAAATAGTGGTTTGGAGACCACTACATTAGAGGGATGGCAGGCTGCTAAGATTCTACTGTTTATACAAAATAAACAGGAAAGGAGCTGAGACTTCAGTGCCTCTGTTATGAACTTTGAAGGGGAATTTTCCCACAATGCCTATGGCTACATCAGTGTCAGGAATCAGCAGCTGGGAGACCAGATACAGTATATGTAGCTACACCAAGAAACTGGGACCAGACCATGTATATATGTCTTTAAGGTAAGATTTATTTACAGTAAATGAAAGATAATCACACATCAGCAAACAATAAACATGAGAACTCATGAGAAGCAAAATGAAATAACAAAATACCTAACCGGCAATCCTAACCAACTAACTATATACAAATGTACAAATGAGAACCACACAAGGCTGGGGAGCAGGGAGCAGATGAAAGGAGGGAAAACAAAACTGGGATGGGAACAAGGCAGCGCGATACTGGATTCAGGGCAAGAACAAGATCAAGAGAAAATGGCTATAGAGTCAGGCAGCAGCATGACAAACAGGGTATAAGTAGGAGAAGCCAAAACACTGAGGCAAGGAGCAGTAGCAAATGTGGAACCCTCTGTAGTACCCTCCCAGAAGGTGTGGCCAAATGGAGCTGATTGCTGGAACCTGCTGTCTGCTGGAAGACTCCTGTTGGCGGACACTAAAACTGCAGCTTTCTGCCCAGAGCTCTACAGTGCCACCAGCAGGTGAACTCGGTCCTAACAATAGGTTAATGTGCATATGTGGTCGGTGCCAATTGGTTGGTACCCAAGGTGTAGAAAAGGCACACTGAGACCAAGTAATGTGGCACAGCTATTATTTGGTTAAGTGAAAGTAACAAATAACAGGTGAAGAACAGCAGCAAGGTATTTGCTTAACAGTCTCAAGCAAGTTGGTAACAGGTGCAGAAACTCTCAGCAATGTTATTGGCACAGTAGAATAGTTTCAGCACTTATAGTGTCACCCTGAGGCTTACATTACTGAAATAGCATTTGATTGAGGAGGGGTGGCTGTTTGGCAGGGTGGTGGTATGAGCAGCACCAAGCAGACTGATGGCCAATCCTTATCCCCAATCTAAAGTCCAGAGGTAGCGGAGCCACTGAAGGTGTCCCTATTCTGTCACTCCTTCTCAGGAACCTTTCCCCAGGACTAGAGGCTCTGTTCCTAGCCAGCATGGATCCTGTCCCTTGCCTATCCACTCAGCAAATGCACGCCAACTGCAGCAGGGCAGTGCTATTTATTAGCACTGCCCTCACCAAAGATGGCAGCAGAGGTCAGCCAGTGTTGCAGAGTTCAATCAGAACACTGCTTCCCTGGTTTTAGCTACAGAGCCTTTAGAGAAATAAAGCTCCTTTCATCCCCCAACACAGCGCCACCTACAGAGGGAAGGGTTAACTGCACCTGCCTACACATCGTTTCGACCCAAGTTCACTTTAAGTCATCATACTTATTTCACTGAAGAAAAGGAATATGCTAGCAGCAGGGATATATGAATATAGTAACAGCAAAGCTTAGAAATGTTCACTCTTTGTAAAGAGATGCTTGTTCAATCTCTCACAAAACAAAAACTGAGGATAGGACTGAAAACCAATCGCCTTTATTATTTACATAAAACAATCATATACTATATTAATTATTAAATAAAAATAAGTACCGTTATTTAGACACCACACTGCCAACAAAGAAAGCAGATTACAAAAAAAATTCTCAAGGCATTGCATATTGCCCAATAGGAACAGCTGCTTATTTCTGAACACGTGGAATATGATACCTTGGATTATTGGTCTGAAAGTAATATTTATTTCAACAGATCAATTTGTGCAGAATAGAAACCTTTGAGTATTTTTATGGCTAATGCTGCAGAGAACAGAACTGAGCATTCTAAAACCCAGTCAATGAAGACTGTGCACAGAGCACATTATTGTGTCTAATAAATGTTTACAATGTGCTCAGTGTGTCTTGTGTGTGAGGGAGGCACACATCCATAAAACATTGTAAACTGTCCAATATTGACTCCGCTAAATGCTTGTAACATTCTGAGCAAACTCTGATGGAGCTTTTCTGCTTGTTACTGGACTGGGAACCCATTTCTTTTCTTTTTAATTGCAATGCCCAGTGTCTTAGGGATCATTTAAGGGAATATGAAGACATCAGCTGTTACAGTTATCTTCTGTAGTTTACTGTTTCATACCTTTTAATTAAAATGTATAGTGATTGTTAAAAAAAAAAAAAAAAAAAAAAAAAAAATTTCTTGATTTACTATGTGCAGTGCTAAAAATACTTTGCTTTAATTTGCTAACTTAGAAATATTGTATATATATATATATGTAATATTTCCCCATTTCAGCCAGCAGGTGGCAAGCTCCAAATAAGAAGATAAACATGCCTGATAGATTGAATGTTATTACACACTAGCTGACCTAAACGGCTCAGTCTTTACGTCATTGTCTATTGACCACGTCGAGGCTGATTTAATTCTATACACAAAATGAGATTGATTTACTAAAGGTAAATAGGCTGTGCACTTGTACTATTTTTTTTCCAGAGCTTAGTAAATGTGGTAAAATGTTACTGATTCTCATCATCCAATCATGTGCAAGCAAAAATGCTGTTTTTTTTTTCTTGCACCTGATTGTGTAATCTTTACAAAATAAAGCTTCACCACATTCGCTAAGCTC
>BLSH010193635.1:59704-80838 GCA_018402905.1 Glandirana rugosa | reverse complement strand
TTAAAAAAAAAAAAAAAAAAAAAAAAAACATTTCTTGATTTACTATGTGCAGTGCTAAAAATACTTTGCTTTAATTTGCTAACTTAGAAATATTGTATATATATATATATGTAATATTTCCCCATTTCAGCCAGCAGGTGGCAAGCTCCAAATAAGAAGATAAACATGCCTGATAGATTGAATGTTATTACACACTAGCTGACCTAAACGGCTCAGTCTTTACGTCATTGTCTATTGACCACGTCGAGGCTGATTTAATTCTATACACAAAATGAGATTGATTTACTAAAGGTAAATAGGCTGTGCACTTGTACTATTTTTTTTCCAGAGCTTAGTAAATGTGGTAAAATGTTACTGATTCTCATCATCCAATCATGTGCAAGCAAAAATGCTGTTTTTTTTTTCTTGCACCTGATTGTGTAATCTTTACAAAATAAAGCTTCACCACATTCGCTAAGCTCTGAGAAAAATGAGTGCAACTGCACATGCAAAGGGCTCAGTCCAGTTGCGTTTAGTAAATTAACCCTAATGTGTCCTTCTATAGTACATATGGACACCGCATATGGGCACACAACAATAGCAGATTACACATTGAGGCTGATTTACTAAAGGAGTTAGGAATCTATAGTTATTAATATACAGGATTTATATAGCACCAACAGTTTGTGCAGCTCTTTACAAATTAACCACCATTGCCGAAGTACGGCTCCAGCGCAGACCTGAAATGCCCGGAGGACGTCCATGGACGTCCTCCACTGCGCACGCTGCGCGAGCGTGCCCGTGGGTCGGGCGGACTCAATGTCCGCCCGAGACCCGCCGATCACCTTTAGGAGTCTCAGAACGGGGAACCGCCGTTGTAAACACGGCGGTTCCCCGTTCTGTGACAGGGGACATAGCAGATCTACTGATCCCTGTCACTGGGATCAGTTAGATCTGTTATGTCCCGGCCAGCCCTGCCCCCCCACAGTTAGAACACACCCAGGGAACATATTTAACCCCTTCACTGCCCCCTGCTGGTTAACCCCTTCACTGCCAATGACATTTATACAGTAATCAGTGGACATTTAAATTTCTGATCGCTGTATAAATGTCATTGGTCCCAAAAATGTGTAAAAAATGTCCGACATTTCCGCCCCAATATCGCAGTCCTGATAAAAATCGCAAATCGCCGCCATTACTAGTAAAAAAAAAAATAATAAAAACGCCATAAATCAATTCCCAGTTTGTAGACGCGATAACTTTTGCGCAAACCAATCAATATACACCAATTGCGATTTTTTTTTTTAAACAAAAATATGTAGAAGAATATATGTCGGCCAAAACCGATGAATAATTTTTTTAATGGATGTGTACTTTAGCAAAAAGTAAAAAATATTGTTCTTTTTTGCAAAATTGTCGCTCATTTTTTGTTTATAGCGGCGATCATAAATGACGCAGAGGGGATCAAATACCACCAAAAGAAAGCTCTATTTGTGGGAAAAAAAGGACGCAAATTTTATTTGGGTACAACGTCGCACGACCGCACAATTGTCATTCAAAATGCGACAGCGCTGAAAGCCAAAAATTGGTCTGGGCAGGAGGGGGGTTTAAGTGCCCGGTAAGGAAGGGGTTAAATGAGATAGTACAGTTACAACACAGTTCATTCCAAGAGTTCAAAAGAGTTCAAAGGGCCTTGCTCATGAGAGCTTACAATGCAAAAGGCAGGGTTAAGTGATAAAAAAAATAATAACTGTGGGGCCTGTGTGAATATTCAATTCACTTCAATCATCCAATCATGTGAAAAACAGATTTCTGTTTTACTTATTTCATCTACACATGATTAGATAATTGAAATGAATATTCACAAAATTAATTGTATGAAGATTCCGAAAAAAGCCCCACTGTATCAAGTGTTGGAATGGGGGCATTATTAGGCTGTTTATGGCCACTTAGGCTGGGTTTACACTGGTGCACCGGGTTTTGTCCGTAGTGTGGATGTATGCACAGTTTACATGCGCATTACACATGTTTTTAGCTGCTGCCCCATTGACTTCTACTGGTATTAGGTTGCATGTTTTTGCTGAATCTGCTGATTTGTTTTTCCTGAAAGTGCACCAAAAATGCGTCATGAGCGACTTTTGGTGCGCTTTCAGAAAATGCACCAAACATGCGCAGCCTAAAAAAAGTTAATGGGACCACAGCTAAAAAAGGGTGTAAAACGCATGTAAACCGCGCATACACTGAAACATCCAAAGCACAGCACACCAGTGTGAACCCAGCTTAACATGCAGGTTCCAACTATATATGGATGTCCTGCCTGCAACTGCAAGCTTTACAGGCAATTGAAAAACTAGAAGAAAAGTATATGTTTGAAAACATTCAATAAAATTTGATATTGGCCAAAAAATAAAAAAACAATGGATGTGATAAATGAAATACTAAACATTTTACCTATCAAAGAAGGACTAATATGACAAAACTTAATATAAAAAGCAAACTATCATGGAGAAACACATTTTAAAGGAAAAATAAAATATTCAGTTGCCTTGCCCCACAAGGGGAATTACTCCAAAATTAGTTTATTGATAAAAGTATAGTCAGTGCACCTAACCTGATGCCATACTGATTTACCTATTAATATTTCCTGAGCAATATCATCTGAGTTATTCTTCAAAGGAGACTGACATAAAAAAAAGAGAATTAAGAAATTGAACAAACCATTAACCACTTCAATACCATGCACTTAGAACACTTCCCTACCAGACCAATTTTCAGCTTTCAGTGCTCTCACACTTTGAGTGACTCAGTCAATCTACACTGTATCCAAACAAAATTTTTATCATTATTTTCTTACAAATAGAGCTTTCTTTTGGTGGTATTTAGTCCCCGCTGGGTTTTTTATTTTTTGCGATATAACCGAAAAAACTGTGAAAATTGTGAAAAAAAAAAACTTTTCTTAGTTTCTACTGTAAAATTTTGCAAAAAAGTAATTTTTCTTCATAAATTTGGGACAAAATGTATACTGCTACATATCTTTGGTAAAATAACACAAATTAGTGGATATTATTTAGTCTGTGTGAAAGTTATAGAGTCTACAAGCTATGGTGCAAATCACTGAAAATTGATCACATCTCATCACACCTGATGTAATGATGGCCGATCTCATTTCTGGAGACCCTAACAAACCAGGAAAGTACAAATACCCCCCAAATTACCCCTTTTTGGAAAGTAGACATTCCAAGGTATCTAGTAAGAGGCATGGTGAGTTTTTTCATTGTTTAATTTTTTCCCCACAATTCTTTGCAAAATCAAGATTTTTTTTCACAAAATTTTCATTATAGCACGTTATTTCTCTCACATGGCATAAGCATACCACAAATTACACCCCAAAATACATTCTACTACTCCTCCTGAGTATGGCAATACCACATGTGTGGAACATTTTCACAGCCTGGCCACATACAGAGGCCCAGCATTGACATAGCACCTTCAGGCGTTTTACAAGCATAAATTGGACATCTCATTTCTCAACCACCTATTACACTTTTGAAGGCCCTGGAGCAACAGGACAACAGAATTACCAACAAAATGACCCCATTTTGGAAAGCTAACACCCTAACATATAATCTATGAGGCATAATGAGTCTTTTGAATGGTTCATTTTTTTCCAGAAGTTTTTGGAATATCTGTAAAAAAAATGAAAACGCATTTTTTTTACACAAAGTTGTCAATTTATAAGATATTTCTATCACATAGCATGTACATAGCAAAAATGACACCCCAAAATACATTCTGCTACTCCTCCTGAGTATGGTGATACCACATGTGTGAGACTTTTACACAGCCTGGCCACATACAGAAGCCCAACATTGACGTAGCACCTTCAGGCGTTCTACAAATATAAATTGCACATTTCATTTCTCAACCAACTATTACACTTTTGAAGGCCCTGGAGCACCATGACAATGGAATAACCAACAAAATTACACCATTTTGGAAAGCTAACACCCCAGCGTATAATCTATGAGGCATAATGAGTCTTTTTAATGGTTCATTTTTTTCCAGAATTTTTTGCAAAATGTGGGAAACATTTTTTACACAAAATTGTCCATTCATAAGATATTTCCAACACACAGCATGTAAAACGACACCCCAAAATTCATTCTGCTACTCCTCCTGAGTATAGCAATACCACATGTGTAAGACATTTTCACAGCCTGGCCACATACAGAGGCCCAACATTGAAGTAGCACCGTCAGGCATTTTAGAAGCATAAATTACACATATAATTTTTTGACTATCGATCACATTTTTGAAGGCCTTTCATATTTCTAACACATTGCATGTACATACCAAATAACAAAAGATTACCTGTGGTTTTAGTAGTGCAGTGGTCCACAGAGGAGAACATCGGTCCAGGCAGCAGGCAGGGATGTGGTCAGTGACAGCAAAAGCAATTGTCCAAGCAGCAGTCAGGAATACTGTCTATAGTTAGTACAGGCAATGATACTGCCAGCACAGCCAAAGCACAGCCAAAGCATTGTTCCAGGTAGCAGGCAGAGATATCCAGGCAGAAATACTGTCCATAGTCAGTAGAGGCAGCAGGCAGAGATATGGTCAACACAGCCAAAGTATTTGTCCAGACAGCAGGAAGAAACATGGTCCAGAAAGTCCTGGGTCATTACAGGCAGCAACATGGTCAGCACAGCCAAAGTATTGGTCCAGGCAGCAGGAAGAAACATGGCCCAGAAAGTTCTGGGTCATTACAGGCAGCAATATGGTCAGTACAGCCAAAGTATTGGTCCAGGCAGCAGGAAGAAGCGTGGTCCATAAAGTCCTGGGTTATTACAGGCAGCAATATGGTCAGCACAGCCAAAGTATTGGTCCAGGCAGCAGGAAGGGCCATCAAGTTTAGGTCCAGGGGGACAGGGGTAGAGGCTTCTCCCACCCAAATGCTTTGAAGCCTCCATGAAACCAGACCCTGTTCTGGGAACACAGAAAACCAAAAAACGGTTTTCTCTACTCCAAACACTTTTCTGGAGCCCCTCACATATGCGAGACCCCTGTGTACTAGAAGTAGAAGGGCAAAAGATCAGTCCAAGTGGCAAGCAAAAGACACGGTCAATTAACAGGCCAAGGTTGGTGCATATGGATGTCAGAAACGGGGTTTTAAACGGCAGGCAAAGGCATAATTGGTAAACAGGCTGAGGTTGGTGCACGTGGTAGTCGGAAACATGGTTTAAAACGGCAGACAAAGACATCGTTGGTAAACAGGCCAGGGTCGGTTAACGTGGAAGGTAATGTCATAGCAGGCAAATGATCCCAAAAGGTTGAAACGGGGAAATTACAATCTTAAAAATAAGGGGAACTAATATCTGACAGATGTGTGTTAAATCTTGAAACAATCTCCAATGCACAGGCCAGGTTGGGAGAGACATTGTAGGCAATAGAAACTCGTATCTCTTCTAATTCCTCTTCAGCTGCAAACACGACATTAGCTCTGGCGTCTTCTTCCGGATTCTGTGGAGGAGATGTTGTGGGGAAAATGTTGCTCATGAAGCCGGCTCACACTATCAGAGTGAATGTTTTCTGGGATGGGTCCTTGTTGGTAAATGAGGGCAATGAGAAGATCTTCAATATAGTTGAGGTAGGTGATGGGTGGGTCTTGGGATGCTTTGTGGAAGCAGACAAATGAATTGTACATGTGAAAAAGTTGAAACGCCACCTCCTGGTCCCAATAACAGAACTTTCAGTTTGACGTATAAGGCTGCATCATCTGGTTATTTAAATCCACACCCCCCCCCCCCCCATGTTATAGTCCTGGACACATTCAGGCTTTACAATGGGGCTGTGTCTTCTCTGAACCTCCACCACGGTGTCATTGTGGATGGTAGAGAGGATGTGAACATCTTTCTTGTCCCTCCACTCCATCGCCAACACTTCCTCATTTCTTATAAAGGCAGACTCTCCGTTGTTTAGCCATTGTCAATAAATCTTGTGGGAATCCCTTCTGTTTTTTTTTAAGGTGCCACAGGCCAGGGTGTCTTTGCTGTAAAGGTGACAAAATATGGGCAGGCTGGTATAATAATTATCGACGTATAAATGGTTGCTTTTTCCAAACAGGGGGTATGTCAGCTCCCAGAAAATCTTCCCACTGGTTCCAATATATGTGGGGCAATCACAGGGCTGGAGCTGGGAGTCTTTTCCTTCATAGATTTTGAATGTGGTATACAGTGGTTGGGGTGACTTCGGGGAGGGCACTGCGCATTATCATTGAAATGCAGGAAGCGCATAATTGTATTGTAGCGGGTCCTGGACATAACCGCTGAGAATATTGGCATGTGGTGGGTGGGGTTGGTGGACCAATAGGAATAGTGTTTGTTTTTCTTTGTAAGCCCCATATTAAAAGTAAGGCCCAAAAATATTTTTAATTCATCTAGCGTGAGACAACGCCAATGGAGTAAACAGGCATAGGAGGAATTGGGGTTGGCAGCAATAAATTGTTCTCCATACAAGTTTGTTTGGTCCACAATACTCTGCAGCAAATCCTCAGGGAAAAATAAAGAAAAATATTCAAATTGGGTGAAATTTGTGGTGTCAGCTGCACATCTGGCTGCGCTGTGAAAGGGGGGATTCTAGCGGACCCCGAGTTGGCAGGCAACCATAAGGGGTTTGCCAGGGCTTGAAGAAGGTAGGACAGGATTTTTTGGGCAGCATGTCCAATTCTAGTGCTAGTTCTGGGCTCCACTTCCTGGGGTGTGGTGCTGCTGGTGGAAGTAGTACTGGGCTCCACTTTTGGGGGTCTGGTGCTGCTGGTGGAAGTAGTACTGGGTTCCACTTCCTGGGGTCTGGCGCTGCTGGTGGAAGTAGTACTGGGCTCCACTACCTGGGGTCTGGTGCTGCTGGTGGAAGGCAGGTCTTCAGATCTTGGGCCTGACCTTCTAATTCTTTTAGGAGGGGGGCAGTTTCCTCCTCTAACTCTGTCTCTGATCTGCTATCCTCCACTGGATCATATTCCGAACCAGCTCCCCGCTGCTCTCATCATCCAACACAGCGAGGATCTCATATGCCTCCTCAGGTGTGTACACTCTCTCAGACATGATGACAGGCCTGTGTGACGTTATTTATGAGAATATTGATAGCAGTACTGGTATCGGGTCGGTGACCTGGGCTGTGACTGATGGGCTGTGACATATGCTGATGGGCTGTGACAGATTCTGAGGGGCTGATGGGCTGTGACAGATGCTGACAGGCTATGACAGATGCTAACGGGCTGGCAATCTGAAGATCTGTTGTGTGTAATGACAGGTAATAAAATATTTTTTTACTGTTCAAGTGCAAGTGTTTCAGTAAAGGATATCAGCAGGATTTAGGTTGCGTAGTGTAGAGGGCTCCCAATTTCTAACCATGGGCCCATTCACATGCGGGTTAAAACAGCCCATTAATTTTGAATGGCTGACAGTGTAACGTAGAAAAACAAACTTGACCCTTGTTCTTAACCACAATCCCCTCCCCCTGCCAGCCCAGTCCCCATACAGTTAGAACACACTGAGGGAACACAGTTAACCCTTAGAGCGCCCCCTCCAGGTTAACCCCTTCACTGCCAATGCCATTTATACAGTAATCAATGCATTTTCATAGCAGTGATCGCTGTATAAATGCCAATGATCCCAAAAAAAGTGTCAAAATGGTCCGACATGTCCACCGCAATATCGCAGTACTGCTAAAAATCGCAGATCGCCACCATTCCTTGTAAAAAATAAAAAAAAATAAAAACCCCAGAAATGAATTCTCATCATTTGTAAACGTGGCAACTTTTGCACAAACCAATCAATAAACACCAATTGCGATTTTTTTTTTTTACCAAAAATATGAGGAAGAATATAAATCCGCCAAAACCGATGAAAAACTAATTTTTTTATATATTTTTTTTGGATATGTATTTTAGCAAAAAGTAAGAAATTTTTATTTTTTTGCAAAATTGTCTCTCTTTTTTTGTTTATAGCGGTGATCAGAAATGACGCAGAGGTGATCACATACCACCAAAAGAAAGCACTATTTGTGGGATAAAAAGGACACAAATTTCGTTTGGGTACAACATCACACGACTGCACAATTGTCAGTTAAAGCAACGCAGTGCTAAATCACAAAAAGTGCTCTGGTCCTAAACTGGGAAATCCTTCCAGGGCTGAAGTGGTTAAGATGCACGTCCAAGAGTCTTTTAAAAATGTCAATCCTCTCCACTGACACCAACACTTGTGGAAGTGAGTTCCACATTCTTATCGCCCTGACAGTGAAAAACCTCCTGCACTGTTTAGGCCTCATACACACGGGCGTTTTGGACGCCGGCGTTTGTAGGTGTTTTTTGCAGCTCTCCATGTTATTCAATGGCCCTCTAAAAACGCCGGCGTTTGTGAGCAGTAGAGGGCGTCGGCGTTAGTGAGCTGTTTTTAGAACGTGGGGCCATCGCGTTCTGTAGCTGTAGCGTTTTGGCGTTTTTTGACGCCAATCGGCAAAACGCTCACTAACGCTCCCTACCGGCGTTAACAAGCGTTTTTTTACGCCGGCGTTTTTAGGTTGAAAAATAGCAGAGGACTGATTTTTTAAAAAAAACGCCTATTGACGCCGACGCTCACTAACACCGATGCAAAACGCCGCAAAAGACGCCGATTTTTTTCAAAACGTCGGACCCGACGTTTTGCTTATTTTTCTTCAGACGCCCGTGTGTATGAGGCCTTAAGGTTAAACTGCTTCTCCTCCAGTCTCATTATGTGGCCCTGTGTCCTCTTACACTCCCTGGGACTGAGTAGATTTTTTCCTATGCTGGGATCACCATTGAGGTATTTGTAAATCGCTATCATGTCCCCTCTCTTTTCTCCAGCGAGAATAAATTTAGTGATTGTAGTCGCTCCTCGTATTTAAGGTCCTCCAGTCCCCTTATTCATTTAGTTGCCCTTCGTTGGCCTCTCTACAGCTCCAGTACATCCCTTATCAGGACTGGAGACCAAAACTGGATTGAATACTCCAGATGTGGTCAAACCAGAGTTTAATAAAGTGACAGGATTATACACTGGGCAAAATTATAAATGCAACACTTTTGTGTTTGCCCCTATTTAGCATGAGCTGAAGTCAAAAGTGTATGACTTTTTCTATGCACACAAAAGGACTATTTCTCTCAAATATTGTTCACAAATCTGTCTAAATCTGCGTTAGTGAGCACTTCTCCTTTGCCGAGATAATCCATCCACCTCTCAGGTGTGGCATATCAAGATGCTGATTAGACAGCATGATTATTGCACAGGTGTGCCTTAGGCTGGCCACAATAAAAGGCCACTCTAAAATGCAGTTTTATCACTCAGCACAATGCCACAGATGTCGCAAGTTTTGAGAGAGCATGCAGTTGGCATGCTGACTGCAGGAATGTCCACCAGAGCTGCTGCCCTTGAATTGAATGTTCATTTCTCTACCATAAACCATCTCCCAAGCGTTTCAGAGAATTTGGCAGTACATCCACCGGCCTCACAACCGCAGACCACGTGTAACCACACCAGCCCAGGACCTCCACGTCCAGCATCTTCACCTCGTCTGATACCAGCCACCCGGACAGCTGCTGCAATAATCAATTTGCATAACCAAAGAATTTCTGCACAAACTGTCAGAAACTGTCTCAACCTGACTGCAGTTTGTCATAATAACCGGATTGAGTGGGCAAATGCTCACTTTTGATGGCATCTGGCACTTTGGAGAGGTGTTCTCTTCATGGATGAATCCCGGTTTTCACTGTACAGGGCAGATGGCAGACAGCGTGTGTGGCGTTGTGTGGTTGAGCGGTTTGCTGATGTCAACGTTGTGCATCGAGTGGCCCATGGTGGCAGTGGGGTTATGGTATGGGTAGGCATATGCTATGGACAACGAATACAGGTGCATTATATTGATGGCATTTTGAATGCACAGAGATACCGTGACGAGATCCCGAGGCCCATTGTTGTACCATTCATCCACAACCATCACCTCATGTTGCAGCATGATAATGCACAACCCCATGTTGCAAGGATCTGGACACAATTCCTGGAAGCTGAAAACATCCCAGTTCTTGCATGGCCAGCATACTCAACGGACATGTCACCCATTGAGCATGTTTGGGATGCTCTGAATCAGCAGCATGTTCAAGTTCCTGCTAATATCCAGCAACTTCACACAGCCATTGAAGAGGAATGGACCAACATTCCACAGGCCACAATCAACAACCTGATCAACTCTATGCAAAGGAGATGTGCTGCACTGCGTGAGGAAAATGGTGGTCACACCAGATACTGACTGGTTTTCGGACCCCCTGGACCCCCCCAACACAGAAAAACTGCACATTTTAGAGTGGCCTTTTATTGTGGCCAGCCTAAGGCACACCTGTGCAATATTCATGCTGTCTAATCAGTATCTTGATATGCCACACCTGTGAGGTGGATGGATTATCTCGGCAAAGGAGAAGTGCTCACTAACACAGATTTGTGAACAATATTTGAGAGAAATAGGCCTTTTGTGTACAGAGAAAAAGTCGTAGATCTTTGCGTTCAGCTCACGATAAAGGGGCAAACACAAAAGTGTTGCATTTATAATTTTGCTCAGTGTAGTTTTATCCCTGGAATATATCCCTTTTTTTTATGCATGCTAATATTCTGTCGGCTTTGGTAGCTGCATCTTGACATTGCATGCTATTGCACATTCTATCTTCCACTAGGACCCCCAGATCTTTCTCCATCCTTGACTCCCCCAGAGGTCCCCCCCCCCCCCAGTGAGTAGTTTGTGTTTATGTTCTTAGCCCTAAGTGCATTATTTTACATTTCTCCACATTAAACCTCATTTGCCATGTGGTTGTCCTCTCCATTATTTTGTTCAGCTCTTCCTGTAAAATATATATATCCATTTATGTTACATAGCTTCCTTAATGCCCAAAAAGGCTATATGTTTTTTAATGCGCAAAAAAGTATAGAGATGGCCTAGTCATAACAGCAAAGGGGGTTTTGACTATAATTGCATTATATTAGTTCTTTAGGCATGAATGAACCTCTGTGGCTAGGATTCTTTGCACATGTGAAGCAGAAGAAACACATTTTAGCACACAAAGAAGTTTTCATCAGTGAGCAAGGTAGCTAAACAATGTTTTTAAAAAATGTACAAAATATATAAAATTATGTAAAAAAAAAAAAAAAACATTTCTAATGACATAAATATATTTATTCGAAGAAAAAATTTTGGGCCGCACACATCTGTAAACATATTTTGTATCATGTTTTCCTGCAGATTGACTGAGTCACAGAAGCCGTGCTTTGAGCATAACGCGCCTTTATACACCAGCCACATCATCTCCCTTTGTGGTCGGTCGTAGCTGTACAAGTGTCTCTTGAGAGTTGCCAGGTTTCTCTAAATGACCATGTACCGTCCCTAAAATTCTAAGAATAGCCCATCCAAGAAGATTAGTAGGTTTTGTGGGCTAAATAAGCAGACATTTTTCTATGGGGAAGTAGGGTAGAATCCTGCTATATGTCTGGAAAAATATAAGCTTGGCTGACCAAGAGTACTCCTTCATGAAATTATGTCTCCAGCCATAAACCACTGTATACTTGGAAGTCTGCTCGAACGAAGCCACACTCCAAAATAGCAAAAGCACTGACTGTCAGACTAATAGAATTTCAAGCTGTATTTGCTGAGATTAGTTAAAATAAATGCCTCTCTCCATTTTGGAGAAATGTAACCAACACAAATGTTAGACAACATAAAAACAAGTCATAATATTAAGCGAAGTCTAGTATAATCGTTCAAACAAGAAGTGGACTTCCTGTAAAAAGAATTTTCCAGTGTATTTTATGTTGTCAGACTTGTTTTATTTTTTATTTTTTTATTTTTTTAGAACTACATTTAAATACTTGGAGATTCATTTTTTAATGCCTAGTTCCACTTTTCTGACAAATATAAAATTCTAAAACATTATTAATTATTATTATTATTATCATGTATATCATATTTATTCCATATCTTTTTCTTTTATGTACAGTTTTTCACTATGCATTTTGCTCACCTTAAAACTTTCCATTTTTCTTGTTGTGTTGGAGGAAACTAGATCCAGCTCATACTAAAACTTTTTAAAGCATTTTGAATAGCACAGGGAAGGCTTAGAGTCTTCAGGTTCTTGATGCCATCTGTTTCCACATTGAGGAGATTCCACTTAATTTTAGAATAGGATGTAATGAGAACTCTCTCTAGTGGTAATGTAGACAAAAGCAAAAATACATTTTTAGTGGCCTGAGCAAAGGTTAGAACTTCTGAAATGTTTTTTGAAATCTTTTATGTAGTACATCTTTGGGTGCTGTCTTCAGTCAGGTCATGTGATATCATCCTCTTATTCTTACAGCAGAGGTTTGCGGTAATGGCACTTCTCTTGTTCTGTTGCGTTCTTCTTTTTTTTTTTTCGTTCAATACTTTTTATTGAATATTAGAGTGGTACAGTAAACTTTGCAAATGTGGAATAACAAGAAAATAATACAGCATATGGCTCACTGTACTGAAACACATAAAGAAAGGGAAAAAATCGACATACCTGAAAACAGAGGAGTATAAAAACATGTAAGGGAGGTACACCAGTTGCACCAGTGGGGTGGATGAGATCAAGTCAAAATCAGAGTATAAAAGGATTCACATTAAATCTTGGAAATGGGATTTTCTGACCAGATTACCCAGTTATACTCAAAGGTTGACAAGGTAAGAGAATTGATAGATATCACTCTTTCAAGGGTGTAGTTTTGTTGGACCTTACCCAGCAGGTCAGATATATTGAGGGAGTCTTGTGACTTCCACTTTTTAACTATGAGTGTACGGGCTGCTAACAGTATGTGCATAACTCTGCTGTGTTATTCTAATGCAATCCCAGAGATGCTTGATAATATGCCCCTAGGTGGTGTGTATGTGACAGCCAGGGTTCACAGAATCATTCAACCTGTAGGCGGATGAGGACTGCAAAGCTGCAGCATGTAGAGGGTGAGTACTTCTTTGGGGCTTTTCTTTTTTTTAAAACAAGGGGAAGGAAGAGAATTTTTTTAAATATAATTGCATTGGAGTTTGGCTTTAATACTTTGGGGTTGATTTACTAAAGAAGTAAAACGTTTTTACTTGGTACAGTAAATGATCACTGAGGTTGGTAAATAGGATGAATAGTCAGCTTTGACTATTCGTTCATGCAGTGTGGATGTGGATTGAAGTAGTGCATTGCTGGATCTCTCTCCCATTTGGTTTTATGACCCCTAAGTTTAGAAGTGGAAGGAGATTTCTTTGGGATATATTGTATACAGGCGCCTTTTGACCTCTCTTTTCAGAGTGTCAAAACTAGCTGGTAAGTGCACATCTACTTTTGGTGGTGGTGATCATCATGTGGATTCTCTGGAAGTGCTAGTGTTGAAAAATTTGAGCTTTCTTATTTAGAGTGGGCTCAATTTCTTTTCACGTATACTATACTGTTTATGGCAGGCTCACTTTTCATGCAGAATTCACTGGCTCATTATATGGCTATATATCACCATGAAAATACTTTTGTTTATTTTGTTTTATTTGTATTTACAACTTTTTATAGTATATATTAGTGTAACAGATATATTCTAATAGGATTTAACTATGATAAATATCTCATGGTACTGTTGCAGCTTCTAAACACATTTACGTTTTGGTAGATGAACACAAGCACGGTATACAATTCTTATTTTCTTTTCTCAAATAGGGGGCAGCTCTTTCCTTTTTGAATGCCCGAATGTGTGTGAAGCAAATTAAAAACACTAAGCCAAGTGAACATTCACTTTGCATAAATTACCAATGAACTTTATGCAACATGTGCTTTGATGGGAACCATATTAAAGATGAAGCAAGGACTTTTTACAAGATACTAGTCCTGCAATATGTTTAATGTGGAAATATGAGTGGTGCAAGGACTGTGACTGCCAGTGTCAGGGAAATGGACAAAGACCTGTTACTAATGCCAATCTCCATCATGGCCGCTTGAGGCGCATGCCAATGCAAGCAGGCGCACGTAGATGCGCGATGACGCATACCGGCACACGCAAATGCGCGGTGACGCATACTGGTGCATGCAGATGCGCGATGACGCGCCTGGGCACACGCAGACGTCCAACGTGAGAATCAGTGGATTCCCCTGGGCTATTTAAACCTGCTGCTGACTGGGATACATTGCTGGATTATCTCTCAGCTCTCCAGTGCTTCCTGTGTTCCTGTTATCTTGATTGACCTCCTGTTATCTGACCCGGCTCGTCCTGACCTGTGAACCTGCTCTCCTGTTTGACTCCTGGCTTGAACCACCAACTACTCTCCTGGCTTGTTCCTCCATTGACCCAGGCTTGGCTTTGACTCTGCTTCTGATCTGCTCCTGTGTGTTTGACCCGGCTTACGCTAAACCATTGTATGAACTTTGTCTCACAGTGTATGAACCCTGGCTCCACTCTGGATTCTGCTTCCAGTCTAACTCTCCACAGAGTTACAAACACGCCAGTTTACCAGCCATCCATCTGTTCCTGTGGCATTCCAGCATTCAAGTCTTCCTGCAACCTTAATTGGCAACCTGTGCTTCTTTGGGCACTGCTCCCCTGTCTCATCTCCAGGGAAGCATTGCACTTAGCCACAAGGGGAGCCCTCTAACATCTTGGTCTCACATCAGGTACGTGACAGCATAATCCAGCCAGAATATCTGAGGCCGATAGAGGTGGTTCCCTGTTGAAGGCTCTGTGCCAACAGGCCACTGCCCTCACCCAAGCCATGCAAAGACTCCAAGAAGGTTATTTCCAACTGGAAGGTCAAATGCAGCATTTAGCTGTATCTCCAGCCCAGGTGGATCAAGCAACTCCTTCTACCAGTTCTACAGCCATTGTCCAGCCCAGGAACGCTCTCCACCCGAATTCAAAAATGCCTGCCTGCTCTATCTAGCCCTTCAGCCACTGACTTTTTCTCTTGATACAGTTAAAGTGTGATTCATTATCTCCTTACTCTCAGAAGAACCCCAGGCATGGGCTCACAGTCTGTTTTAGCAAAAAGACGCAGTCATTAATTCAGAGGACTTATTTTTTGATGCCATGGCATGACTGTATGATGACCCTCAGCGGGCAGCTACCGCAGAGGCGACCTTACATACCCTCCAACAAGGAAGGCGGCCTGTGGAGGACTACAATGTGGACTTTCATAAGCTATCTGCTGATACACAATGGAATGAGGCTGCTCTGAGATATCAGTATCGCCAGGGATTATCTGAATCTCTTAAAGATGAACTGGCCAAGGTAGCATCCCCTGCCAAATTGGAAGGTCTGATCCAACTTGCTACTCAGCTTGATAGACACCTATGGGAACGCCGCTCTGAAAAGACTCAGTCCTTAAGACCCACCTGGATGCTACCTAAGGTCCCATCACCTCCTATGACTGCACCTTCTTCTACCTCTTCATCCAAAGTGGTACCAATGCACATTGGTCTAGTTTGTTCCGCTTTGACTCCTGAAAAAAAATGACGCCGCCGTCAGGCGAACCTTTGTCTTTACTGTGAAGCAACTGGACATTTCCTCCGTAACTGCCCTATTAGACCTAGTAAGTCTCATTCACGTGATCCTGTATTCCTTCCGCTGGCAGAATCATCCCCATCTCATCTAGTCCTCCGTGTCTCCCTGCAGATGGCGGAGGAGGAGGTCCGATTACCAGCCATAATTGAGGTGCCTGCAGCTGTTTCCTGGACTTAACCTTGGCTAAGAGCCTAGGCATCCCACTATTCCCTAAGAAGCAGCAGCTAGCCATTCATCTGGCCGATGGTTCTCTGCCTAGTTCCAGACCTGTGAATCAGGAAACTGCACCTCTTCTTGCCAGGAATCAGTCCGGTCATCAGAAGTATCTCTGCTTCAATGTTCTGCACTCCCCACTGTTCCCTGTCATCTTGGGCTCCAAGCGCACAACCCACATATTGATGGGCCAACAGGAAGATTCAGTTCTCTTCTCCTTATTGTTGGCAATACTGCTTGGTCTCCGGAATAAAAGAATCTGCAAATTGCCTGGCCGTCCAACCTATATCCAGCACTCACCAGAATGTGCCTACAGCTTACAGTGACTTTTCAGATGACTTTGATAAAAAGAATGCTGATATTCTACCACCTCATTGGCCATATGATTGTCCCATCAAGCTCCTGCCTGGCTCTGAAATTCCGTTTGGCCGCATCTTTCCTCTCTCACAAAAGGAACTTGAAACCCTTCAGGTGTATCTAGATAAAAACCTGGAGTAAGGTTTAATTTATCCTTCTCCTTCCCCTTCAGGAACCGGCATATTTTTTGTGGAGAAGAAAGACAAGACCCTCAGACCGTGCGTAGATTATAGGGAGTGAAACAAAATCACCATCAAAAACCGGTACCCGCTCCCTCTTATCCCAGAACTATTCCAAAGATTCCGCAATGCTCAAATCTTTTACAAACTGGACCTGCGTGGGGCCTACAACTTAATTTGCATCCATGAGGGGGATGAATGAAAGACGGCATTCAGGACACGTTTTGGGCACTTTGAGTACCTAGTGATGCCATTCGGGTTGTGTAATGCTCCCGCCACGTTTCAGCATCTAGTAAACAACATCTTTTGGTTGTTCCTGGATCACTTCATCATTGTCTAGATGACATCCTCATTTTTTCAGCCACTCTTGAGCTTCACAGATCCCATGTCAAGAGAGTATTATCAACAGTTAGGGAACATGAACTTTATGTGAAATCTGAAAAATGTGACTTTGAAAAAGATTCAATACAGTTTTTGGGTCTCATTATCTCCACAGATGGAATCTCTATGGACCCACACATGGTCAAGGCTATTCTGCACTGGCCTGATCCTGCAGACAAGAAAGGAGTGCAAAGGTTTGTAGGCTTCACAAACTTTTACAGGAGATTCATAAAGAACTTTTCCTCAATAATTGCACCTATCACTCAAGTGACTCATCAACGCACAAGGTTCCAGTGGTCAGCTGAAGCCCAAACATTCTTTGAAAGAATGAAGAGTCTTCTCACCTCTGCCCCGGTGCTCCCACACCCTGATCCTGCCTTACCTTTCGTTCTAGAGGTGGATGCTTCGGAAATCACCACGGGGCAATCCTATCGCAACACCAGGGATCTAAAGCGTTATTGCACCCTGTTGCCTTCTCTTCACATAAGATGAGCCCTCCAGAAAGAAGCTATGATGTGGAAGATCGAGAACTTCTAGCCATTAAAACTGCCTTGGAGGTATGGAGGTACCTCCTGGAAGGATCAGCACACCCCACTATGATCTTTACCGATCACAAGAACTTAGAATACCTCCAAACAGCCAAACGCCTAAGACCCAGACAAGCCTGTTGGGCACTTTTTTTTTATCGATTCAATTTCCATATAACCTTATGGCCGGGGTCTAAAAACAGCAAAGCCGATGCACATTAATGTTCCTTAATACCCCAGAGGTCACGGTACCTGACACAATCCTGTCTAACCAAAACTTTCTATTTATTCATCAGGATTTGAGAACATCCATTAAACAGGCTTCTGCTCAGTGCACCACTCCAGAGACTGTTTCTTTAAGTAATCAGGAAGGATTTTTTGGTATCAAGGAAAAATCTTCATTCTGCAACAAGTCAAGTTATAGATCCTTAAAACCTTCCATGACCATTCTTTGGCTGGACATTTTAGGGTCCGAAATTATTCAGCGATCCTTTTGGTGGCCTGCTATGAAAAAGGACTGTAAAGACTACATAGATCTAATGCCAAAGCATGGGGTCTGTTGAGGCCATTACCTGTCCCAGAGCAACCATGGAAACAAATATAAATGGATTTCATGGTAGACTTACCCCCATCAGAAGAACACATGACAATTTGTGTGGTGGTGGACTGCCTGTCTAAGATGGCGCACTTCTTGCCCATGATTAGCACACCATCAGCTAAAGACACGGCTCACCCTTTCATCAGAGAAATACTCAGATTGCATGGCTTGCTTTACAACATTGTCTGGGATAGAGGGGTCCAGTTTACCTCTAAATTTTGTAAGAGTCTTTGCAGAAGCCTGGCAATAGATGTCTGTTTGTCTTCAGCTTATCACCCTCAAAGTAATGGGCAGACGGAGAGGACTAACCAGACTCTTGAAAAATACTTAAGATGTTTTTGCTCTTTTTCACAAGATGACTGGTTCTCCTTGCTTCCTTGTGCTGAATTTGCGTACAACTCAATACATGCAATGACCAAACAATCTCCCTTTTGGGCAAATTATGGATTCCACCATTCATTTCTGCCTAACTCCACTCCTTAAGCATCAGTGCCAGCAGTACAAGACTGTTATCTCTCATTCAGACAAACTATCGGACTCTGCAAGAGACAATGAAGAAAGCACAAGAGAACTACAAAAAGCAATACAACAAGAAAAGGAGAAGCTGTCCAGGTTTCAAGGTCGGAGATAAGGTATGGCTCTCTTCTGTTAATCTTAAGTTGTCTTGTCCTTTTAGGAAGCTGGGACCGAAGTTTGTGGGGCCATTTGAAATCAAAAGAGAAGTCAATCCGGTAGCTTTCGAACTGGCATTGCCAAATTCCTTCAAGGTCCACCCGGTATTCCACGAATCCTTGCTCAAGCCAGCCATTTGCAGTCCCTTTCCTGGGACAGAAGAAGTGCCACCTCCTCCAATGGAAGTAAACAGAATTTGAAGTGGAAACCATTCTGGACTGTCGGAAGAGAGGTAGGCAAAATCAATTTAATTATTGATCTACTCATTAAGTGGAAAGGTTATCGGATGGAAGATAATTCTTGGAAACCAGCGAGTAACATTCATGCTCCTAGACTTGTGTAGGAGTTCCGTATCAGATGTCCTGAGAAATGGGCTTGTTTGGGCATCCAGAGGCTGCCTATTAGGGGGAGGCACTGTTACTAATGCCAATCTCCATCATCGCTCCTTCAGGCGCATGCCAATGCACGCAGATGCGTGGTGACGCATACCGGAGCACGCAGATGCACGGTGATGCATACCAGGGCATGCAGATGCGTGATGCCGCACCTGGGCACGCGCAGATGCGCGATGACGCACCCGTGCACATACAGATGTACAACATAACAATTAGTAGCTTCTCCCTGGGTTATTTAAACCTGCTGCTGACTGGGATACATTGCTGGATTATCTCTCAGCTCTTCTGTGCTTCCTGTGTTCCTGTTATCTTGATTGACCTCCTTTTATCTGACCCGGTTCATCCTGACCTGTGAACTTGCTCTCCTGTTTGACTCCTGGCTTGAACCACTGACTACTCTCCTGGCTTGTTCCTCCATTGACCCCGGCTTGGCTTTGACTTTGCTCTCGATCTGCTCCTGTGTGTTGGACCCGGCTTACGCTAAACCATTGCATGAAGTTTGTCTCACAGTGTATGACCCCTGGCTGCTCCGGATTCTTTTTCCAGTCTAACTCTCCACAGAGTTACTAGCATGCCAGTTTACCAGCCATCCATCTGTTCCTGTGGCATTCCAACATTCAAGTCTTCCTGCAACCTTAACTGGCAACCCGTGCTTCTTTGGGCACTGCTCCCCTGTCTCATCTCCAGGGAAGCATTGCACTTAGCCGCAAGGGGAGCCCTCTAACATCTCGGTCTCACATCAGGTACATGGCAGCCAGGTTAAAATAAAAAATATTTTCGATTACAAATCCTTTATTGTAAAAAGAAAAATGTATGGTGGTACAAGAGAACACGTTCATTGCGATCATGCCATAAGAGAAAAAAGTCTTAAATTAGCTAAGAACAACAAAGCAGATGGCTAGGCTAAGCATTCACAAATAGACACAGTTTGGATCACAGAGCATATAGCTAGTCGTAGATTACAAAGTGTAAATGGTGGAATAAAGTAGTAGCAAAGATAGAAAGAATTATTAAAAAATATTATTATAGCTGAACCATGGAGACCATTTTTTGTCGTAGAAGGGTATGGTATGGTAAATTGAATGATATATTTTCTCCGCTTTGCAAATAGAGTCTATCCTGGGTTTGATATCAGCAATAGGAATCTCTCTACGTTTCCAGTGTAGGACAATTGCCCATTGGATAGCTACACATATTGTGTGAGTCAACCTCATTTCCATCTTCGTAATTTCCGAGATGGGAACGAATAAAAGACACTGTGAGGGAGTTAAAGTGATCTAACTCTCAGCCATTCTTTCCACTAAAGAGTTGAGTTTCTTCCAAATAGGAGTCACATGTGAGCAACTCCAGAAAATATGTAAAAGGGATCCCGCCTCCCTGCACCCTCTGAAACAAAGTAAAGAAATTGCAGGGAATATGGAGTGTAGCCTGATGGGTGTATATTACCACCTCAAATGAAGTTTCAGGGCTGTCTCCCTAATACTTAGAGATCTAGTGCTCTTCTTAAGGTTGTCAATACATGCGTTCCAGTTCAGAGATCCGTGTTCCATGGAGCACTCTGTCGCCCATTTCTCTCTATAAGATTGTATCCCCTATTCCCGTCAGTGTTTGGCTATTCATAAACGAGTATATAGTGGAGATAAGAGCCTTATCTCTTGGGTCTTTAAGACAGATTGAGGGAGGAGAGTTAGGGTCCTTCTTATAATGTGTGGAATAGAAGTGTTTTATCTGTAGATAATGAAATATTTCCCTATGTGGTGCCTGATATAGCGTTTAGAGTGAGGGAAACAAAATACATTTCCCATTCTGGAGTAATTTATGGAGAGAGGTGATTCCTGTGTCTATCCACAAGCTGTGCTCAGAGCGATTGGAGATGCCAACGTGGAAAGATGGATTACCTATAAAGGCCAGAAGTGTTGATTGTGTGATTAACCCATAATTTTTTCTGTATCTATACCACAATTTAAGGGATTGTGTCACGGTGACGTTTAGATGGGAGGCCTCTGTCATAATTGTTTCATTATTCCATAGTAAGCCCGGAAGAGAATACGGGAGGATTGATTCTGCTTCAAATTGGACCCATGGGATTCCAAAGTTAGATATGTTCCATTGGTCTAACTGGGTGAATCTGGAGGCCAGATAATAGTGCCACAAATTTGGTGCACCCAGTCCCCCTGAGTTAGTGGATGCGTATAAGACTGTCCGAGCAAACCTGGGAGGGGAGCCTGCCCAAATAA
>BLSH010193535.1:580463-595371 GCA_018402905.1 Glandirana rugosa | reverse complement strand
TGGTATGGTCTTTGTTCATTTCAAGGAATTCGTGCCACGCTTTCTCCAGAACTGTTTGTAGTTTGGTGTCTTGAGCCAGGAAGGAGGGGAAACGCCAGATGTTGGGTGAATTCGTCGAGGAGGGCAATTTCACCGCAATTGAAATCGGGGCGTGGCCGGAAATCACTATCTCATGGATAGCGGTATCCTCTATCTGTTGCAGAAGAGAAGGTGTAACTAGGAGATAGTCTAGTCTAGCAAATGACTTGTGGGGAGGGGAGAAGTTTGTAAACTGTCTTTCGAGCGGGTGAGACATCCGCCAAGGATCATTTAGCTGGGTTCCTGTGAGGAACTGGTCAAGTTGGGAGGGAAATGAGGTCTCACTCTCGGGGGTTCTCTGGTCACGGTGCATCCGATCCTCCTGCGTGTTGTGTACTGTGTTGAAGTCTCCCCCGATTAAATGGGGAGTGAGTGGGTCTTTTAGGACCCACTGTGTGAGATTTTGGAAAAAGGAGGAGGGGGGCAAGTTGGGGGCATATACATGATGAGGTTTCTGTTTTGGAGCTGGAGGTGAGGTTAGATGGCCTGCCGTGTCATTGTCTACCGCTGTGACTTCATCGGTTAGTCTTTTGTGAAGAAGTGTGATCACTCCCGCTTTCTTGTCTATTGAAGGGGACCCGAAGACCTTGCCCACCAACAGTTTTTGGAGACGTTTGAAGTCGTCCGACTTCAGATGGGTTTCCTGTAGGATGGCAATGTCTGTGTTAAGCCTTTTAAGGTGTCTGAGAACCTTCATACATTTAGATGGGGACCTAAGACCTTTGACATTCCATGATATAACTTTTAGAGTAGCGCCTTAGGTAATGGGGGGGGTGGAGTAAGTACGACAGTATGTATTTTAGTGTCAAAAGAGCAGAAGAACTTACTGTTGGTAGATCAGGAGAGGGCTTAGCCCTGGTAGTGAACATAGGAGTGAGCCTGGGGGGAGAAGGGAAATCGGGGGGTGGGGGAAGAAAACAAGAAACAAAAAGTTAAACATATAGAAAACTGACAACATTATGCACTTCGCTTTTTTCCGTCTGGGTGCTACCAAACCTGAGTGGGTATAACCGACCGTCCGGGGAAGCTGAAGTTATCAAGCATTTGCTCCCATAGCCTAGAGAGGCAGCAGTTGACTTGACATTTTTGGCGTAAATAGACGGCAAAACATGCCGGCCTGTAAGGCGGTAGAGTAATGCTGTGGTAATATGTGAGGGCCCAACTTAAAGAGAGGAAGAGCTCTTGCCCGAATAATTGGGGTGCAGTCTCTTAGGGGGGTCTTTCCTGGGGTTCCTTTGTTCTCTCGCCACGGGGCGTAGAGTGTCCATGTCCACTGTGTTGTCTCCAAGATGGTTCAGGGTGCGTCTTAGGTAATGGTCAGCTTCATCTGGAGTGTGAAGGGTTACTTGGTCTCCGCTGGGTGCTTGAATGCACAGCACTGCCGTGAAAGCATGAGTGAATTGCATCCCTTGTTTGAATAGAGCCACACACACAGGCTGGAAATACTTCCTCTTTTTGGACACTTCTGCCGAGTAATCCGCGAATAGCAGGATATTAGCTCCGTCTATATTGAGGGATTTACGAAAGGCTTGGAGAATGGCCAGTCTGTCTGCATAGTTCAAGTACTTCACGATGACTGGTTGTCCTGTTTTCCTATTACCATCAGTGGCTCCAACTCTGTGCGCTCTCTCCACAATGCACCGATGAGAGAGACCTAATGCTTCAAGGATGCGTACTTCACAAAGTTGGTGAAGGGCATTGTTGGGGAAGGTCTCAGGGAGACCGATAACTCTTAGGATGTTTCTCCTGGATCTATTTTCTAGATCCTGGAGCTTGTCTTGGATTGCTTCATGGATCTTAGCATGCTGTTCTAAGGAGCCCGACAGCTGATATCTTCAAAATTGGATATCTGTGATTCTGCCGCTGATATCCTCTTTGCTTGCTCTCCTAGCTCTCTCTTGATTTGTTGCATGCCATTAGCAACTGCTGTATCTACTGCCGCCGTGATGTTGGGCAATAGAATTGCCGCCACCGCCTGTGCAATCTGTTGATACGAATCCTGAGCATTCGTTCACAGCTGCTGGTGGTGTTGGGGAGTATGGAGCGGCTGTACGAACGTTCCCAGCGGATCCGAAGGTTGCATCTCAACCAACCCACCTTCCGAAGTAGTGGCAGCGGCCATATTGGCTGCAGGTTGCGGGAGGCCCGGAGATGCTGAGCGGTCGGAGGCGGTCGTGCTGGTTCGGGAGCTGGTAAGGAACCGCTCCATAGATGTTAGGACAGGGGAGGCTTCGGTCTGTGGGGTTGGTAGGCGGTGGGAGCAGTATTTTAAGGCCGATTATTCCCCGTGAGTGTAGGAGCTGCCACTCGTCACTCCTCACCCATCGGCGCCGGAACCGGAAGTCGGTTGAATTTTGTATTTTTCATTGTATTTATGATTGAAGGTTCATTCAGCATTTGTTATTGCTGTAGATATTTACAGTATCTGACAAAAGTGATTAAACCCCTAAATTTTTGTAAATATTTTATTATATCTTTTCATGTGACTAGAGTTGAGCGAACCCGAACTGTAAAGTTCGGGTTCGTACCGAACTTTGGGGTGTCCGTGACCTGGACCCGAACCCGGACATTTGAAAAAAGTTTGGGTTTGAGTTCTGGGTTCAGGTATTTGATCACGCATGTTGAATAGCTGCAGAGCAGCCAATCAACAAGCGTTTCACTGGTTTTCCCTAGAAGCCATCACAGCCATGCCTACTAATGGCATGGCTGTGATTGGCCAGTGCATCATGTGACCCAGACTCTATATGAGGCTGGAGTCACAGTGCTGCATGTCACATGCTCTCTGGGTATTGTAGGGAGAGGATGCTGCCGGTGCTGTGAGGGACAGATTGCAGATAGATAGATAGATAGATAGATAGATCCTGCATTACAGAAAGATCTGACTGGAATAGGTAGAGTCTATTGCTTAGAGGGACAGATTATTGTTCTAAAATCATCTCCTAGCTCTAAAGGGTCAGGTTCCTGCTGTTGCTGTAAGGGACAGATTATTGTTCTAAAATCATTTTTAAAATCATTTTGCAGCCCTCTAGCACTTTCCAGGACTCTTTTACAGTCATTTTTGTGCCGAAAAGTTTGGGTCCCCATTGAATTCAATGGGGTTCGGGGCTCAGGGTAAAGTTCGGGTCAAGTTCGGTACCGAACCCGGACTTTTTTCTGAAGTTCGGCCAAACCCACCAATTCCGAACATCCGCGGGTTCGCTCAACTCTACATGTGACAACACTGAAGAAATTACACTTTGCTACAATGTAAAGTAGTGAGTGTACAGCTTGTATAACAGTGTAAATTTTCTGTCTCTTCACCCAACACACAACCATTCATGTCTAAACCACTGGCAGCAAAAGTGAGTACACCCTAAGTGAAAATTTTCAAATTCGACCCAAAGTGTCAATATCTTGTGTGGCCACCATTATTTTCCAGCACTACCTTAACCCTCTTGGGCATAGAGTTCACCAGAGCTTCACAGGTTGCCACTAGAGTCCTCTTCCACTCCTCCATGACGACATCATGGATCTGGTGGATGTTAGAGACCTTGCACTCCTCCACCTTCCATTTGTGGATGCCCAACAGATACTCAGGTCTTAGGTCTGGAGACATGCTTGGCCAGTTCATCACCTTTACCCCCAGCTTCTTTAGCAAGGCAGTGGTCATCTTGGAGGTGTGTTTGGGTTTTTTTTTATCATGTTGGAATACTGCCCTGCAGTCCAGTCTCTGAAGGGAGGGGATCATGCTCTACTTCAGTATGTCACAGTACATGTTGGCATTCATGGTTCCCGTAATGAACTGTAGCTCCCCAGTGTCAGCAGCACTCATGCAGCCCCAGACCATGACATTCCCACCACCATGCTTGGCTGTAGGCAAGACACACTTGTCTTTGTACTCCTCACCTGGTTGCTTCCGCACACGCTTGACACCATCTGAACCAAATAAGTTTATCTTAGTCTCCAGTAATCCATGTCCTTAGTCTACTTGTCTTCAGCAAACTGCGGGCTTTCTTGTGCATCCTCTTTAGAAGAGCCTTCCTTCTGGGGTGACAGCCATGCAGACCAATTTAATGCAGTGTGCGGCGTATGGTCTGAGCACTGACAGGCTGACCCCCCACCCCTTCAACCTCTGCAGCAATTCTGGCAGCACTCATACGTCTATTTCCCAAAGACAACCTCTGTAAATGATGCTGAGCATGTGCACTCAACTTCTTTGGTCGACCATGGCGAGGCCTGTTCTGAGTGGAACCTGTCCTGTTAAACCGTTGTATGGTCTTGGCCACCATGCTGCAGTTTTAGGGTCTTGGCAATCTTCTTATAGCCTAGGCCATCTTTATGTAGAGCAACAATTCTTTTTTTCAGATCCTCAGAGAGTTCTTTGCCATAAGGTGCCATGTTGAACTTTCAGGGACCAGTATGAGACAGTGAGAGCGATAACACCAAATTTAACACACCTGCTCCACATTCACACTTGAGACCTTGTTAGAGTCATATGACACCAGGGAGGGGAAATGGCTAATTGGGCCCAATTTGGACATTTTCACTTAGGGGTGTACTCACTTTTGTTGCCAGTGGTTTAGACATGAATGGCTGTGTGTTGAGTTATTTTGAGGAGACAGCAAATTTATACTGGTATACAAGCTGTACACTCACTACTTTACATTGTAGCAAAGTGTCATTTTTTCAGTGTTGTCACATGAAAAGATATAATAAAATATTTACAAAGATGTGAGGGGTGTACTCACTTTTGTCAGATACTGTATATCTTGGGGTATTTTCACTAATTTCATTTGATTTGATTGCTTCTGGGCCGCATTGTCACTTTATTTAAATTTGAAGGTTCCATAATAGTTTTTTACACTTTTTGTGCATATTGAACTTTTTTTTAGTCTTTATTAAATTGACATTAGGGATGGGCTCACGGTTCAAGTCGAACGTAAGTTATGGGGCGTTCATAGCAACTTCGCCGCCGCGGAGTGCCCATAATGCATTGCGTGCAGACGGTGCACACAGCTCCTCCCCTTTGGGAAGGCTCCCGCTGTCTGCACGCTTTTTGCTTCAACAGTTTATTTATATGGCAAAGTGGGGCCACCCAGCGATGTAAGCGAGTGACCCCATCCCTTCTGATGCCATGTGACGTCAGAGGGGGCGGGTCACACGCTTACGTTTCCGGGTGGCCCCGCACTTCCATATAAATAAACTGTCAAAGCAAAGAGCGTGCAGACGGCAGGAGCCCTCCCATGGTGGAGGAGCTGTTGCATCTTTTTATTTCGGGTCCGTCGCGTGCAGTGATTGAAGTGGATTATAACGTGGGACACTAATTTTTTTTCTTTTTTTAATAAAGGACTTGTCGCCAATTGTCTCCTGTGTTTTTTTCTTTTTTGCCACTTTTTGGTAAATTAGTAGGGGTACGATGTACCCAATACTAATTCACATGGGGGGGGGGGTGGGATCTGGGGCCCCCTTATTAAAGGGAGCTTAGAGATTCTGATAAGCTCCCAACCGAAGTCCCCCACAACCAAAGCCCAGGGTTGTGGGGAAGAGGCTCTTGTCCTCATCAACATGGGGACAAGGTGCTTTGGGGTGGGGGGGCGGAGCCCCCCTGCCCCAAAGCACCCATACTCCCCATGTTGAGGGCATGTACCCTGGTATGGTTCAGGTTGGGGGGGCACTCACTTTGTCTCCCCCATCCTGGCCGCCAGGTTGCATGCTTGGATAAAGGTTTGATTTGGATTTTAGGGGGAACCGCACGTCAATTTTTTTTAAAAAATTGGTGCGGGGTTCCCCTTAAAATACATAACAGACCCGAAGGGTAAGTGATTTTTTCTTGTATATTGCCGAGAGCCGGCAATATACATTACAGTCGCGAGTGGTTTTAAATTACTATTTTTCCGTTAACAAATATAATTTTGCTCTGGCACTGTTCTAAACATCACACAGGTGCACCCTTTTACAGGCATACTAAGGGGACCCCCCAGGCACTTTTTTAAAGGAATATTTCATTTTTATTGTTTCACTTGAAGCATTATTAAAATCACTGCTCCTGAAAAAACGATTGATTTAAAAACTTTTTTTTGCATTAATACATGTCCCCTGGGGCAGGACCTGGGTCCCCATACACTTTTTATGGCAATAACTTGCATATAAGCCTTTAAAATGAGCACTTTTGATTTTTCATATTCAGGTCCCATAGACTTTAACAGTGTTCGAATGTTCGCACACATTTTTTGCCTGTCCGCATGTTCTGGTGCGAAGGCAACCCGGGGGTGTTCGGCCCATCCTTAATTTACATTTATTTTCACATATATTGTGATATAGTACCTGCTGCTGATCCAAACTAATTAGATCACATATCTGTGGCACAAATTTGTTATACATTTATTAAGCAATTACCCTTGCTATCCAGAACAGATCACAAACTACTTATAATTAATGGCTGTCTGGTTCAGAGACAATATTCTTATTCTTCAAAAATAATCCATACACGTCCACTTCTTTATGTCTCTGTTATCTATTTTTAATTTTTATCTATTTAAAACTGTATTTTACTGTGTTTTTCTGCCTCCTTCCTTTTGTTTGGAATGAGCAGTCTTGGTTAGTTGCTGTCTAGAGTTGAGCGAACCCGAACTGTAGACTTTAGGGTGTCTGTGACCCGAACCCGGACATTTGAGAAAGAGTCCGGGTTCGGGGTTCGGGTATTTTTTTGGCTCCTTTTTCGCGCCTGTTGAATAGCTGCAGGGCAGCCAATCAGCAATCGTTTCACTCTTTTGCCCTTAGAAGCCATCACAGCCATGCCTACTAATGGCATGGCTGTGATTGGCCAGTGCATCATGTGACCCAGCCTCTATATAAGTTGGAGTCACGTAGTGCTGCATGTCACATTATCTCATACTAGTGTAGGGAGAGGATCCTGCTGCTGCTGTGAGGGACAGATTAGCTTTAGAAATTTTTGTTTGCTAGAGTACATTTTGTTTGCTAAGCAAACTGTCTCATATAAAACCAATTTTTCTGTTTGTTAGGTGGGCGTTTGCAGCCATTTTTGCAAGTGCAGTGCACTTGCAACTGCTTGTGTGTCCTGTTAGTTCAGTTGGCAACATTTTGGCATATTTAAATACTGCTTTTACATTGCAGTTAGACAAATGAAACTTTTTTTTTTGTGCAAAATATTACATTGGTGGCCAGCGGGGCATTTCTTGCACAAAATTAAAAAGTGCATCTACATTGCTGGTTTAAAAAAAAAGAATAATAAGTAGTGCTACATAGTACATTTGCACCTTGCTGTGCATTTCTTGCACAAAATTAAAAAGGGCGTCGACATTGCTGGTTTAAAAAAAAAAAATAGTGCTACATAGTACATTTGCACCTTGCTATGCATTTCTTGCACAGAATTAAAAAGTGCGTCTATATTGCCAGTTTAAAAAATAATATAAATTTGTGCTAAATAGTACCTTTGCATCCAGAATGAGGAGAGCATCAAATAAGGGACGTGGTCATGGTCGTGGTGCAGCTAGTGCTGCTGGTGTTGGTGGTGTTGGTGAAGCTCTTGTTGCAAGGAGAGGACGTGGTCGATCTGTGCCAGCTACACACACAAGTGAAACACCTTCCTCAGGTGCGAGTAGCCAACAGAACCTTCTGTGTTATATGGTAGGCCTGAATGCCGCTCAACGAATGGTGAGGCCAAAACAAATACAGGCGATAGTAGATTGGGTGGCTGACAATGCCTCCAGTTCCTTCACATTGTCTCCCACCCAGTCCCTTGCTGAAAGCTCAGAGTTGGCACCTGAACCCCATGGCCATCTGTCTTTCACCCCAGCCCCTTGTAAATCAGCCAAGCAGTCTGAGCCCCAAGTCATGCAGCAGTCTCTTATGCTTTTTGATGACTCTGCTGGTGTGCATTCTATGGGCCATCCACATAGCCCTGCCCCAGAAGTGGAAGACATTGAGTGCACCGATGTCCAACCACTTCTGTTTCAGGATGAGGACATGGAAACACCACCGCAGCACGTCTCTGATGATGACGAAACACAGGTGCCAACTGCTGCGGCTTTCCACAGTGTGCAGACTGACAAGGAGGGCAGTGGTGAAGAGTGGATGGAAGATGATGTGGAGGATGATGAGGTCCTAGACCCCACATGGAATGAAGGTCATGCGAGTGACGTGTGCAGTTTGGAGGAAGAGGTGGTGTTCGCACAGAGGCACCAGCACAGCAAAAGAGGAAGCAGGTTGCAAAAGCGGAGCGACCATCTCCTAGACAGTACGCCTGCTACTACCCGCCGCACCCAGGGACCTAGCACACCAAAGGCAGCTCAAAGGAGTTCCCTGGCGTGGCAGTTCTTCAGACAATGTGCTGACGACAAAACACGAGTGGTTTGCACGCTGTGCAATCAGAGCCTGAAGCAAGGCATAAATGTTCTAAACCTGAGAAGAACCTGCATGACCAGGCATCTACATGCAAAGCACGAGCTGCAGTGGAATAAGCACCTCAAAATCCAAGAAAAGTCTTGGCCTCTTCCTGCTTCCTCTTCTGCTGCTGCCTCTGCCTCTTCCTCCACCTCTACAGTGCCAGTGTCACCTGCCACCCAGCAAACAGATGATGTGACAACAACGCCACCATGTCCGCCTCTGTCTCCAAGCATTTCCACACGGTCCCATGGAAGCTTACAGCTGTCCATTTCCCAAACACTGGAGAGAAAGAGGAAGTACCCCCCTACCCACTCGCGATCCCCGGCCCTGAATGCCAGCATTTCAAAATTCCTGGCCTTTGAAATGCTGTCATTCTGTCTGGTTGACACAGACAGTTTTAAAAACCTGATGGCGGTGGCTGTCCCACAGTACGTGGTTCCAAGCCGCCACTACTTTTCCAGGTAAGCCATCCTTTCCCTGCACAAACAAGTCGGGGACAAGATCAAGTGTGCACTGCGCAACGCCATCTGTGGCAAGGTCCACATAACCACTGATACGTGGACCAGTAAGCACGGGCAGGACACAGTGGGGCTAATTCACTATATATCGCGAATATGCGTTATTGCCGCAAATATGCCTTCTTAATCGGCATATATGAGAATAGCTGATGTCAATTGGGCTTGAACCTGCAGAATCCATTGAAGGTTTGTATGAACATGATTTGCTTGAAAAAATGTATGGGAACTACCGCAGCAAAATGGAAAGCATAATGCTGCGTACAATGCAAGGTGTGCTGATGACATCTGTAGGATCCGAACCTGGAGCTGTAAGATTTGAACGTATTGGAATAAACCACTATGCTATAGAATTGACTGTAACTAGCCGAAAAAATACATTTACTAATCTTGTATTCTCTTCATTCTCTACAAACTAACTGCTGCCACGTTAACTAAAGTGTGATTATTCCAATTGCACACCATAATATTAATGAATATGTACATACCATTGCATGCATTGCAAAAGTTCATAGAATGGAAGCAATCAAACTGATGATGGGCATTGGCTAATTGGTGAATATGCCTTCATATATTTTCAAAATATAATGCTGTGTACAATGCAAGGTGTGCTGATGACATCTGTAGGATCCGAACCTGGAGCTGTAAACTTTGAACGTATCGGAAAAATCCACTATGCTATAGAGTTGACTGCAACCAGCTAGAAAAAATACATTTACTAATCTTGTATTCTCTTCATTCTCTACACACTAACTGCCGGCATATTAACTAGTGTGTGAATATTCCAATTCCACACTATAATATAATTGAATATGTACATACCATTGCATAAGTTCATAGTATGGAAGCAATCAAACTAATAGGCACTGGCGAATATGCCTTCACATATTTTCAGAATAGAGAATATAATGCCAATTATAGTGCAAGGTGTAGTGATGACACCGGTAGGATCCGAACCTGTAGCTGTAAGCTTTGAAGTTATTAGAAGGAACCACTACACTATGATGTTGACCACAACCAGCCATAGAAAATACATTTACTAATCTTGGATTCTGAAAATTCTCTACAAACCAACTGTCGTCACATTAACTAGTGTGTGAATATTCCAATTCCACACAATAATATTATTGAATATGTACATACCATTGCATGCATTTAAAGAATTCATAGTATGGAAGCAATCAAACTGATGTGCATTGGCTAATTGGCGAATATGCATTCATATATTTTCAGCATCTAATGCTGAGTACAATGCAAGCTTTCAGAAGGTCATACCATTCATACCATTGAACTACTCTGTGAGTTAGATAGCCTTGTTTAAATGTATCATGTAGGCTTGCTGTAATGGTATATATGGTATGTATGGCTTGCTGTAAAGGCTTGTATGGTAATACAAATCAATGTACCAGGCCAAACTTTGAACAGTCAGAATTGTTTGACATTCATGTCAGATGGGGTTACTGCTGATCTGTGATTAGCTGAAGCTATTCACATGGTACAGGTTGCTGAGATAAACCCAAGTACCATGTGATAGCTGGGGCTCAAACCCAGCTCACCAATCTAGGTAACCAAGCTGATATTAAAGTTGTGCCTCAGCCCCCCCCCCCACCACAGAAAATGTATAAGTCAGCAGCTACACATCCTGCAACTGCTGACTTTAATTATTAGGACACTGTCCTGGAAGCTAGTGATGTTGGCACCCCAGCTAGGGTTTAGGGTTCCCACATCATCCCTCCTCATCTGCATTAAATGATCCACAGAACCTGCGTAATTCATATGTGTCCTGGATTAAAGGGATGATGTGGCAACCCTAACCCCAGCCCATGTTTCCATAGGCTCTCAGGTGCTGTCGCCTCCATTGCAGATTCCCTACTGCGCATGCACAAAGGGCACTGCGCTTTCTGAATGGCCTGGCAGCAGGGAAGGAGGAGGGGTGACAAATTTTGCCATAATTCGCTGCAGTGAGGTCTGTCGGAAGTAGGAACAGGTAAGTGTTCAAAACAGGTACCCCCCCCTCGAAAAGGTGCCAAACGTGGCATCAGAAGGGGGGGGGAGAGAGATAAGCAGAGCTTCCACTTTTGGGTGGATATCTAAGGCCCCTTTCACACTTGTGCAACTTGTTCTGCAACTTGAGACTGCAAAGTCGCCTGTCAAGTTGGACCCCGCAATTTCCAGTGAGTAGGATTCATAGCTGTCTGACTTCAAGTGGTATCAACTTCAAACTAGTCCCCGAACTACTTTGGTCCAGGTTTGATATGACTTGCGGTCCCTAGACCTCAAGATTCAAGTCACACAAGTGCGAATGGGGCCGAAGTCAAAAGGTGTTCTCCTGAAAGTAATGCAGTTTGCCCATAACATTGTCCCAACTTCAGGGAATGCCTGAGTAATATTGAGAGCTAGGAACCTCAAGTCACATCAAAGTAGTGCAGGGACTACTTTTAAGTTGGTGCCACTTGAAGTAGCACAGATATGAAGAGTTTCAGGACAAGTCTGCCAAGTGTAAAAGGACTGTATAGAAGTAACTCTCTCGGATATATATATATAAAAAGTATAAAAGCATCTCTCTCATATATATATATATATATATATATATACACACACTCCTAACTGATTTACATCAGCAGAATACATGCAGGAGCTATAATGTGCCTGTAACCAGGAAGCGATGTGTGCGCATGGGCATTAACCACTTACCAACCGGGCCACTTTTTTACATTTGGTGGTCACAAGCTAAAAACATTTTTTTTGCTAGAAAATTACTTAGAACCCCCAAACATTATATATATTTTTTTCAAACACCCTAGAGAATAAAATGGCGATTGTTGCAATACTTTTTGTCACACAGTATTTGAGCAGCGGTCTTTCAAGCGCGATTTTTTTGGAACATTTTAACTTTTTTGAGTTAAAAAATAAGACAACAGTAAAGTTAGCCCAATTTTTGTTGTATATTGTGAAAGAGGATGTTACGCCGAGTAAATAGATACCATACATGACACGGTTGAAAATTGCGCGCACTCGCGGAATGGCGACAAAGTCCGGTAATTAAAAAGTTCAATAGGCGACGCTTTAAAATTTTTTAATGGTTACCAGGTTAGAGTTACAGAGGAGGTCTTTTGCTAGCATTATTGCTCACACTCTGGCGATCGCGGCGATACCTCACATGTGTGGTTTGAACACCGTTTTCATATGTGGGCGCGACTTACGTATGCGTTTTCTTTGCTGCGCGAGCTCGCTGGGACGGTGGCGATTTAAATCTTTTTATTTTTTTATTTTTTTTTCTTTTATTTATTTATTTATTTTTAGCACTGTTCCTTTAACCACTTGACTACTGGGCACTTAAACCCCCTTCCTAACCAGACCAATTTTCAGCTTTCAGTGCTCTCACATTTTGAATGACGATTACTCAGTCATACTACACTGTACCCATATGAAATTTTCGTCCTGTTTTTCACAATTATAGAGCTTTCTTTTGGTGGTATTTAATCACCATTGGGGTGTTTATTTTTTGAGCAATAAATGGAAAAATACCGAAAATTTTGTAAAAAAATGCATTTTTCTTTATTTCTGTTATAACATTTTGCAAATTAGTTATTTTTCTTCATAAATTTTGGCCAAAATGTATACTGCTATATATCTTTGGTAAAAAATAACCCAAATTAGTGTATATTATTTGGTGTTTGTGAAAGTTATAGAGTCTACAATCTATGGTGCCAATCACTGAAAATTTATCACACCTGATGCACTGACGGCCTATCTCATTTCTTGAGGCCCTAACAAGACAGAAAAGTACAAATACCCCTCAAATGACCCCTTTTTGGAAAGTAGACAGTCCAACGTATTTAGTAAGAGGCATGGCGAGTTTTTTGAAGTTGTCATTTTTTCCCACAATTCTTTGCAAAATGAAGATTTTTTTTCCAGTTATTTTTTTCCACAACATTGTCATATTAACAGGTTATTTCTCACACCCAGCATATGCATACCACCAATTACACCCCAAAACACATTCTGCTACTCCTCCTGAGTATGGTGATACCACATGTGTGAGACTTTTACACAGCCTGGCCACATACAGAGGCCTAACATGCAGGGAGCGCCATCAGGCGTTCTAAGGACATAAATTACACATATAATTTCCTGACTACCTCTTGTACTTTTGAAGGTCCTGGAGCACCAGGGCAATGGAAACGCCCCAAAAATGACCCCATTTTGGAAAGTAAACACCCTAACGTATATTCTATGAGGCATAGTGAGTCTTTTGAACGGTTCATTTTTTCCACAAGTTTTTGAAAAATGTGGAAAGAAAATGAAAACGCATTTTTTTTTACACAAGGTTGTCAATTTATACAATATTTCTAACACACAGCATGTACATAGCAAAAATGACACCCTAAAATATATTCTGCTACTCGTCTCGAGTATGGTGATACCACATGTGTGACACTTTTACACAGCCTGGCCACATACAGAGGCCCAATATGCAGGGAGCATAATCAGGTGTTCTAAGGACATAAATTACACATATAATTTCCTGACTACCTCTTGCACTTTTGAAGGTCCTGGAGCACCAGGGCAATGGAAACGCCCCAAAAATTACCCCATTTTGGAAAGTAAACACCCCAACGTATATTCTATGAGGCATAATGAGTCTTTTGAACGGTTCATTTTTTCCACAAGTTTTTGGAAAATGTGGAAAGAAATGAAAACGCATTTTTTTTACACAAGGTTGTCCATTTATACAATATTTCTAACACACAACATGTACATAGCAAAAATTTCACCCTAAAATATATTCTACTACTTGTACCGAGTATGGCGATACCACATATGTGACACTTTTACACAGCCTGGCCACATACAGAGGCCCAACATGCAGGGTGCACCATCAGATGTTCTAGGGGCATACATTTCAAATCTAATTTGACTACCTAAATTGAAAAGGGGGAGTGGTTCTATAAAGACAGGAAAGGACTGCCACGTCCTAAAATAGACAAATTTGACTACCTATTACATTATTGTGAGGCACTGTGGTGGCACTGATGGGCACTGTAGTGGCACTGATGGGTGCTGTAGTGTCATGGATGAGAACTGATGTGGTATGGATGAGCATGAATGAGGCATAAATGTGCACAAATGGGGAGGAATAAGCCATAGATGGGGATGGCTGAGCACGGATGGATGGGTGAGTACGGATGCATTGGTGAGTACAAATGGATGGCTGAGCACGGATGGATGGGTGAGCATGGATGGATGGGTGAGCATGGATGGATGGCGGAGCATAGATGCATGGGTGAACACGGATGAGGCTGGATGGGTGAGCACGGCTGGATTGGTGAGCATGGATGAGGCTGCATGGGTGAGCATGACGGGATTGGTGCGCACGGATGGATGTGTGAGCATAGATGGATGGCGGGGCACGGATGCATGGGTGAGCACGAATGCATGGGTGAGCACGGATGGATGGGTGAGCACGGATGCAAGGGTGAGCATGGATGAATGGCGGAGCACGGATGCATGAGTGAGCACGAATGCATGGGTGAACATGGATGAGGCTGGATGGGTGAGCACGGATGAGGCTGCATGGGTGAGCACGATTGGATTGGTGAGCACGGATGCATGGGTGAGCATGGCTGGATGGGTGAGCACGGATGCATGGGTGATGGATGAGTGAGCACGGATGGGTGAGCACGGATGCATGGATGACGGATGAGTGAGCACAGATGGGTGAGCAAGGATGCATGGGGGACAGATGAGTGAGCACGAATGGGTGAGCACGGATGCATGGGTGACAGATGAGTGAGCACGGATGGGTGAGCATGGGTGATGGATGAGTGAGCACGGATGCATGGGTGACGAGTGGGTAGGCACGAGTGAGTAGGTAGTGGGTACGTAGGCACGAGTGGGTAGGTCGGTACGAGTGGGTACGTAGGCAC
>BLSH010193535.1:531594-547163 GCA_018402905.1 Glandirana rugosa | reverse complement strand
CTTTTTTTTTTATTTAGAGCGGTGATCACAAATGACGCAGAGGAGATCAAATATCACCAAAAGAAAGCGCTATTTGTGGGTAAAAAAGGACGCAAATTTTGGTTGGGTACAACGTCGCACTACCACGCAATTGTCAGTTAAAGCAACGCAGTGCCAAATCGCAAAAAGTGCTCAGGTCCTAAAGCGTGAATTCCTTCCGGGGCTGAAGTGGTTAAAGGAATATATTTTTTTTCACTTTAACCATTATTAAAACCACTGCTCCTGAAAAAAAAAAAAGAGAAACTTTTTTTTTCTATTCAGACATGTGCCCTGGGGCTAAGGCTGTTACAATTAGAGAGAGGGGTGGAAATGTTTTTTTTTTTGGCAATGAACTTGCATACAACTGCAAGTTCAATCCCAGCCAACATCGACACATATCCTGAGAGGCATCTTCACAGGCAAATAGAGCTCGCATGTGTGCTATTTTACTCGAGTGGGTGAGAGCTGAAGTTGTAATTGCCTTTAACTGGGAGTTATTTTAAGACACTGCTGGAGTAGATTTGGGAGGTATAGTAAATCAGGGCCAGAGTTTCTCCTCATTAGCATACAATGCAAAAGGCCAACTTCTAGATCTTTTTTTTTAATCATATTTTATTTTAAATATAGAGTTTTTCCATAGGCATAGTGACACAGAGACAAACTGACATGCAGGACAGCAAGACTATGAAAAAAGAAACATAAAAAACCAAGGTTCAGCACTGAACTGCTGGAATATCTTGTGCAAACAAACACATTTCCCGTTTACCTCTAAAAAAATGTATTTGACCCACAAGCAACATGAAGTTTATTGTCCTCAACAAAACAACAGGGGATACATTGCATTGATCCAACTGGACCTGCATCAAATTTATGCCATACATTGCTCTAGGAGATATGTATGTTTTTCAAATAAAATATACAATATCTCACAAAAGTGAGTATACTCCTCACATTTTTGTAAATATTTTATTATACCTTTTCATGTGACAACACTGAATAAATTACACTTTGCTACAATGTAAAGTAGTGAGTGTACAGCTTGTATAACAGTGTAAATATGCTGTCCCCTCAAAATAACTCAACACAATGCCATTAATGTCTAAACCACTGGCAACAAAAGTGAGTACACCCCTAAGTGAAAATGACCAAATTGGGCCCAAAGTGTCAATATTTTGTGTGACCACCATTATTTTCCAGCACTGCCTTCCCCCTCTTGGGCATGGATTCACCAGAGCTTCACAGGTTGCCACTGGAGTCCTCTTCCACTCCTCCATGATGACATCACAGAGCTGGTGGATGTTAGAGACCTTGCGCTCCTCCACCTTCCATTTGAGGATGTTCCACAGATGCTAAATAGGTTTTAGGTCTGAAGACATGCTTGGCCTGTCCATCACCTTTACCCTCAGCTTCTTTAGTAAGGCAGTAGTCATCTTGGAGGTGTGTTTGAGGTCATTATCATGTTGGAACACTGCCCTGCGGCCCAGTCTCCAAAGGGAGGGATCATGCTCTGCTTCAGTATGTCACAGTACATGTTGGCATTCATGGTTCCCTCAATGAACTGTAGCTCCCCAGTGCCGGCAGCACTCATGCAGCCCCAGACCATGACACTCCTACCACCATGCTTGACTGTAGGCAAGACACACTTGTCTGAAGTTTGTCCAACAAAGTTATAAGTGCTAAACACGCATGCTCGGAATCCAGGAAGTGTTCGGTTGTGTAATATATTTTCCTAATTCACAAATCACATTCACCTGAACGTTCTCGTTATACGCTCGTAACACGTCTCTACGTTTGGCTTTGTTGTACAACTACTTTACTTATGTCAGCACGCAAGACACAACCGCCAACAGCCAATTTTGAACAAAAGTTGAACGTGTGGTTGTACAACCGTTGCACCAAGTGCACGAGGCAATACCCTCTCCTACCACTGACAGCCTTCCAGCCGATCGAGTTCAGCTGGTGTGACATTGGACCAGGAGGAGCGCAATGTATCTACTATATCCAATAAGATCTAGCCAAGTTTTAGCCACCTGGCATACTTTATCCAGAAAATGATATGTGGGGTGTGAGGGTTGTAAAGTTAGAAAAATGGGCGAATCTAATCCTTGTAGTGGGTTTTTGCCATGGAGCAGGGAGGAGAGTATGTTATAAGAAGATGTATTGGGAACACCCTTCTCCCAACTCACTATATGCTGAAGTTGATGTACAATGAAATATAACAGCAAAAGAGTGGAAGGGGAAAGGACTACATTCCATTGACCTGGACTGATGCCTTCGGAGAGACATACAACATTTTAACCCATGTACTAATAGTTTCCCCAAAACTGAATTTCTTAAAGGCTAAGTTCACTTTTTCCTAAATTGCAGCTCCCCTATGCACCAATATAGCAGTAATTTACTTATGTTGCAGAAATAAAAAGCTTTCTATTTATCCTACACAGCCATTACCTCAGTGTCAGTGAGTCAGTCTCAGTGCTTGCTGTATAAAAAAAAGAAACGTCTTCATTACTTACTGGACAGACCTTAGGACGTGAAAACTGTTAAGACACAGGAAATTCACCAGCTGACATTATTAGCACACACCCTACATCTGCCCTCTAGACATGTGCACTGCCAAAAAATATGTTAGTTTTCATTTAATTCATTTTTTCATTCTTCGTTATGATCAAAATTTGTAATTTCTCATAAATTTGAAAACTCAAAATTCGGAAATTTGGAAATTCGGAAATTCAAAAATTCAGAAATTCGAAATCCAAAAATTTGGAAATCTGTAAATTTGAAAAATCTGAATTTCAAAATCCGAAAATTTGGAAATTCAGAAATTTGAAAAATCGGAAGTTTGGAAATCCAAAAATTCGGAAATTCAAACCTATACCTGTAATTTAATAGTTAGAAATAGTTATTATTAGTTATTATTTCAGATTTTCTGGTTTTCTAATTTTCTAAATTTTGTTTTTATTTTTGGATTTTCGTTCTTATTTTCAGATTTTCAAATTTTTGGATTTTCAAATTTCTAAATTTTCAATTTTCCGAATCTTCGACTTTTGAATTTTTGAATTTCCGAATTTACGGATTTACGAATCTTGGAATTGACGAATTTTCGGATTTATGAATTTCGGAAATTTATGAATTTTTGGATTTTCGAATTTCGTAAAAGTTCGGTAAACGGGTTTTCGTTATTTCAAATATTTCCAAATTAACTAATTTGTCGAATTTCGTCGAAAAACATATTTGGTGTGAAACTAATTGCACATGTTTACTGCCCTCCCCCTTTCTGGAGATGACTCCCACCTACATCTTCAGGAGCCCATTTTCCCAATACAATCAGTGATCACCATTCTCACTAAATACACAATCAGTGTTTGATTTTTTTTTCTATCATAGCTCCATCTTGCATAGATTGCTCTTTTGGCAGAGTGTGCAGGAGATGAGCGATCAGATAACTGACACCATCTAAGGGGTGCAGCGCCTCCTAATGACACCCACTATGGGGCATAATTCCTCCCAATGACATTATCAATGTGGCACAGTTCCACTCACCAAAGATGGGGAATAAAATGTGAACTTTAGCCTTCACAGCCGGTTGCCCACTCCCCACTGTGCTTTGTGAATGGTCCTGTAGTCTTCTGGGACATTCTGCCACACAGCACACCCGGAGAATACACAGATTAGACTTCTTGAAGACTCTGGAGCAGGCATTACATCTACTCCCCCTGATGATGTCTGCTCTGATGAAATGCATCAGGCGGGGCCAGCGCAAGTGATGCCATCACACAAGCCAAAACCCAGAAGTGGACTTTCCTGTGAGTTAGTGGAGGATCGGATGCTTATATATTGCCTGTGTGGCTATTCTGTTTTGTGAGTGCATTTTAACCATTCGAAGACCATAGAAGGTCTTACTACACTTTTAGAGGTTTCTCTTTCTATATGTGTTTCCGTTTTTTGAGCAGTTTAGGAATGTGAGCATATGAAGATCCAAGGATACCTTGATGTTGTTTGCACCATAAGCGCTCTGTGACTATTCATATATATATTTGGTAAGGTATATCTGAAGATTCCGTTACTATATGTTTGGAGTATCACTATATGCTGCCATCTTGCACTGTCATTATTTACTGAACTTTTCCACTTTTATGAAATGCATCAAATCAATAATGATGTAACGTAACCACATTTTTTTAGCATCACTTTTATTTTTATTCATTATTCTCACTATATAATTTGGTTCGTGAGCACAGATATTTGTGATTTTTTTTTGATTGACGATATTTGTTTATTTATAGAGCTGAGCTTTTTTGTATAGTTGTTTTGTATCATAATCCTTAGTGCTGGTTGCTTTCTTTTTTTTTGCACCTAGCATAATCTAATTTCTTCTTAATTAGAGTGCATACAACACCTTTCTAGAAATGTTGTGGTCTCAGCTGTGGCGTGAGTTTCGTGGAGGTAAATTAAAGTGGGTTTGAAGACATAAGAGTGTCCAACACAGATTGTCATTTTAGGGAAACATTTGTACCTCAAACATTCCAGAACAAAAATGTAATTACATGGGCTTCCATGGGAGAGCAATAAAAAAGGTTGTATGTTACAGATGATGATGTATAGACTATGAAGAGGCACCAATGGGACACCTTCAAGGTCTTCGGAGAGGCAGAAATGGGTCCAGGTGCAGTTCTGTAGTGAAAAAATAAAGTCAACTGCAATAAGAACACAATAGCTGAGTAGGAAAGATAGATGGCTATGTGCTGCCCTGTAGGGGGTAATATTTACACGGGGATAGAGGCCGATGCTGTTTAGGATAACTTACTCTGATATACCCAAGATGTTAGCAAAAAAAATATAATAAGGACTAGCTGCTGCCACCACTAATGTGTGTCGCACATGTATGGAAAGTAATTTTATAGAAAAAAGTGGAGGCGCTGCTATCAGGTGTAATTTAAGACATAGATACCTTGTAAAACAATGAAGATACTATAAATATGACATTACCAGATATAACCTAACTCCATGATGACAATAAATGTCATGTGATATACCAATTTTTTTTATTGCTATCCTCTGCACTTTTTAGCACAAGCACTTATTTTTCAATCCTTTTGTCACATGCACTTTATGTGGAAATATTGGAATTATAATCGTTATATGTATATCACATGACATGTATTGTCTATTCTTATAAAAACATTGGATTTCATATATATTAGCACAAATCAGAGCACTTTATTTATATTGGACTTTTAATTATTTGAATTGCACATATGTTCACAATGAAATCTACATCATGGAGTTAGGTTATATCTGGTAATGTCATATTTATAGTATCTTAATTGTTTTACAAGGTATCTATGTCTTAAATTACACTTGATAGCAGCGCCCCCCACAATTTTTTCTATAAAATATTATTATTATTATTATTATTATACAGGATTTATATAGCGCCCGCAGTTTGCGCAGCGCTTTACAATAAAGAAGGGACACAGTACAATTACAATACAGTTCAATACAGAAGGAATAGGAGGGCCCTGCTCGTAGAGCTTACAATCTAAAGGATAGCTGAGTAGGGGCTTGCAGAGGATCCGAAGATTACAGGTGCACAGGAGAACAGCGATAAACAACTTTCCACAGGAGGAGCTTCTAGATCTTTAACCATTTTTAGGTCTTCCAATCTAATTTACAACTGCTAATGAGATTTGCTAGAACAGTACCGACAGGGTTAATTATGGTAAACCCTAACTTTCCAGGAACCTCAGTTTTGGAGCTTTCATAAAAGTGCAAGTGAAATGTAAGCAGCATTTTTTAAAAAAATGTATGTTGTATGCTGTGTGATATAGAATATGTAACAAAAATAAAATAGGTCTAATCCCAATTTGGCTGCAAAATTAGAAATGCACCTCAAGAAGTCTTTTAATACAGTTTTTTTATTATACATGTTGGGTATTTAGCTATAGAATAAGTCAAGTTCTTTTTATAATTACTGCATGCAAAAAGAATGTTTAATAATATTCATTCATATTTTTATTTGTACCCATATTTGCATGTGTCAGTTTCCACGTTTCTGTTTTAGCAGTTTGTCCTTGTTTTCTGCTTTTCACTACATCATTTTTGAGATAATAATAGTTGTATCTCAAAAGCAAATTCACAGAAGCTTGCTTGCTAGGGAACCAGATACTTTTTTTTTATTTCTACTTTTAATGCATAGGATGAAATGTACAGAGTTTGATTTGGAAATTATGAACCAAGAAATCACTGCAAATCCAAAGAGGCTCACTCAGTATTTTTATGTATTATAGGATTTGAGACATACCTTCAACTGTTGTTCTGTGACTTATCTTTTGTGGTTTTCAGCCAGTGCCACATTTCCATATGTTTCATTTTAGCTGTGGAATAGAGTTTTGCTGACATCCTATTTGTTTATCGTATTCAGGCTTACTGGGTAGAGGTCTGCAATATGAAGAGTTTTAAAATCTAAAGTGCATGATCTGTAAATGCTTGCAGGAACATAATACAAAATACTTTAGGTTACTGCCAGACAAATAGTTAGCTGATGATGTGGTTCTAACGGTTTTAATAAAATATTTTTTTAAGATTGTATCTTTTTATATAAAACCAAATTATATTTAATATGATGAATGTTTGTCTTGTCCTTTAGTATCAAAATACAAAATTGACAAAAGCCATTCTGCCTATTTATGAGGACCTGAACTGTGGAAGCCATACCCAAATATAAATCAGACCAAGGGCATTGGTCACCAGTACTGCCTGTAAGTTCCCTGCAGCTGACCTTTTGCCCATTATTGGCAAATAGGCTGTTTGCTTTGCAAGGGAATTTGCCAGAGAACTTGGGGAATGTGGTGAAATTTCACTTTGCAAAGAGCACCCAATCACTTGCAAAAAGACAGCATTTTTTGCACATAATTCTATGATGGAAATCAGCAGAGCTTAAAGTGGTTGTAAACCCTCAAGGTTTTTCACCTTAATGCATTAAGGTGAAAAACATTTTCACCTGCAGGAGCCCCCCCCCCCGAGCCCCCCTTTACTTACCTGAGCCCAAAATGAACCTGCAGCAGGGATGAGCCTCACAGCTCACCCAAGCTGCTTCTGTTCTCATTGGCTGGGTTGATAGCTGGGGAGTCATTGGCTCCCGCTGCTTTCAATAAAATCCAGTGACCCAGGGGATGGGGCTGAGTCCCACTGTTTTACACACAACAGCAGGACTTGGGAGCGCGCCTGCACGGGTGACCCCAGGGAAGTGTGGTGGTCACTTGAGAAGAGAAGGAGCCCGGAGCACCACTGAAGGACCCCAGAAGACGGGGTTAGGGGCCACTCTGTGCAAAATCGCTGCACAGAGGAGGTGGCTATGACATGTTTGTTATTTAAAAGAAAATATGAGCCTTTAGTATCACTTTAACCTCATTTACTAAGCTCTGAAGAAGATTCCCATGCAAAGTGCAACTTCTCTTGCAAAGGGAACAGTCCGTTTGACTTTAGTAAATCAACTCCACTATGTCTCAATGTAAAGGTGGACATCTTGGTGTGGGAGTAAGCATCTGCTTCATTATGTCAGACCTGCCCTGCATAATGACTGTCAATTAGAATTGAGCGGACACCTGGATGTTTGGCGGGTTTGGCCGAACTTCGCGAAAAAGTTAGAGTTCGGCCCTGAACTTGACCCCGAACCCCATTGAAGTTAATGGTGACCCGAACTTTTGGGCACAAAAATGGCTGTAAAAAAGTCCTGGAAAGGGCTAGAGGGCTGCAAAAGGAAGCAAAATGGGGGTAAGAGTAGGGCAAGTGCCCTGCAAACAAATTTGGATAGGGAAATAACTTAAAATCACATAGAAAAATAAAAAATGGAGGAGGAGGTGGATGTGGAGTAGGAGGTTGAGGAGGCGGTGACCGTGGCGGTGTAGGTGGTGGAAGTGGTGGTGGAGGAGGAGGTAGCCAACACTGTTTTTTGTTTGTTTGTTTTTTTCTTCTAATTGGGGTTGCCCCCAAAATATTGAGACATATTAAAAAAAAAAGAATGAGTTCACTTAAGTATACCAAGGGCTGTGTGAGGCCGGTATAAATGTCTATTCTGCACAAGGTACAGACAAGTCTTGTGGGATCCATGCCTGGTTCATTATAATAAACGTTAGCTTGTCCACGTTGGCTGTGGACAGGCGGTTGCGCTTGTCTGTGATAACGCCCCCTGCCGGGCTAAATACACTTTCAGACAATACACTGGCTGCAGGGCAGGCCAGCACCTCCAAGGCATAAAGGGCAAGCTCAGGCCATGTGCCCAATTTGGAGACCCAGAAGTTGAGTGGGAAAGACCCATAAGTCAGTACGTGTAGGCGTGTGCATAAATACTGTTCTACCATGTTGCTGAAATGCTGCCTGCTGCTAAGACATTGCCTATCAGCTGGTAGTGTTGTTTGTTGTGGTGTGCTGCTGACAAAGCTTTTCCACATTTTGGCCATGCTAACCCTGCCTTCTAAGGTGCTGGCGGTGCCACAGCTGCGTTGGCGACCTCTTCCTCCTCCTCTGCCTTCGCCTTGTGCTCCCAATGAGCCCCCGGTGTTATTTGGGAATGCCCTCAGCAGCGCATCTTCCAATCATGCTCCAGTGAGGAAATTAAGGACGGCATGTTGTCCTTGTAACGGGGATCCAGCATACTGGCCACCCAGTAATCAGCACAAGTTACAATGTGGGCAACTCGGCTGTCGTTGCGCAGGCACTGCAGCATGTAGTCGCTCATGTGTGCCAGGCTGCCCAGAGGCAAAGACAAGCTGTCCTCTGTGGGAGGTGTATCATCTGTGTCCTCTGTATCCACCCCAGCCACGCTCTAGTGATGTCCGCGAGCTGCGTTGGGTGCCACCCTGCTGCGAACACAGTTCCCCCTCCTCCTCATCATCATCATCCTCGTCCTTCTCATCCTCCAGAACTGTGCCCTGGCTTGAAATTTTTTTACCTGGCCTATGCTGGTGTAGAAACCCACCCTCCGAGCCATTTGTGAACGACTGGCCTGATAAACGTGGAAATGACCCCTCTTCCTCCTGTGCCACATCCTCTTCCATCATCGCCGGAAGTATTTTTTCAAGGAGACATAGAAGTGGGATAGTAACGCTGAGAACAGCGTCATCGGCACTGGCCATGTTGGTGGAGTACTTGAAACACCACAATATGGTACACAGGTCTTGCATGGAGGCCCAGTCATTGGTGGTGAAGTGGTGCTGTTCCGTAGAGTGACTGACCCTTGCCTGCTGCAGCTGAAACTCCACTATTGCCTGCTGCTGCTCGCACAGTCTCTCCAGCATGTGCAAGGTGGAATTCCACCTCGTGGGCACGTCGCATAGTAGGCGGTGAGCGGGAAGCCCGAAGTTCCGCAGCAGCACAGACAGGCGAGCAGCAGCAGAGTGAGAACGCTGAAAGCGCGCAAAGACAGCCCACACTTTCTGCAGCAGCTCTGACATATCCGGGTAGTTTTTTAGAAATTTCTGCACCACCAAATTCAGCACATGCGCCAGGCAAGGGATGTGCGTCAAACCGGCTAGGCCCAGAGCTGCTACGAGATTTCGCCCATTATCGCACACCACCAGGCCGGGCTTGAGGCTCAGTGGCAACAACCACTCATCGGTCTGTTGTTCAATGCCCGTCCACAGCTCCTGCGCAGTGTGGGTTTTATCCCGCAAACATATCAGTTTAAAAACAGCCTGCTGTCGTTTCTCCCTGGATGTGCTGAAGTTGGTGGTGAAGGTGTTACGCTGACCAGATGAGGAGGTGGTAGAGGAGGAGGAGGAAGCGGAGTAAGAGGAGGAGGCAACAGGAGGCAAAGAGAAATGCCCTGCAATCCTCAGTGGCGGAAGGACATGCGCCAAACTGCTATCCGCCTTAGGCCCACCCGCCACTACATTTGCCCAGTGTGCAGTTAGCGAGATGTAGCATCCCTGCCCGTGCTTACTGGTCCACGTATCAGTGGTTATGTGGACCTTGCCCCAGATGGTGTTGCGCAGTGCACACTTGATCTTGTCTATGACTTGATTGTACAGGGAAGGGATGGCTCATCTGGAAAAGCAGTGGCGGCTGGGAACCACATACTGTGGGACAGCCACCGCCATTAGGTTTTTAAAACTGCCAGTGTCCCCCAGACAGAATGACAGCATTTCAAAGGCCAGGAATTTTGAAATTCTGGCATTCAGGGCTAGGGATCGCGAGTGGGTAGGGGTACTTCCTCTTTCTCTCCAGTGTTCGGGAGATGGACAGCTGTAAGCTTCCATGGGACCGTGTGGAAATGGTTGGGGATGGTGGCGGACATGATGGCGTTGCTGTCACATCGTCTGTTTGCTGGGTGGCAGGTGACACTGGCACTGTAGAGGTGGAGGAAGAGGCCGAGGCAGCAGCAGAAGAGGAAGCAGGAGGAGCCTGAGACCTTTCTTGGATTTTGAGGTGCTTATTCCACTGCAGCTCATGCTTTGCATGTAGATGCCTGGTCATGCAGGTTGTGCTCAGGTTTAGAACATTTATGCCTTGCTTCAGGCTCTGATTGCACAGCCTGCAAACCACTCGTGTCTTGTCGTCAGCACATTGTCTGAAGAACTGCCATGCCAGGGAACTACTTTGAGCTGCCTTTGGTGTGCTAGGTCCCTGGGTGTGGTGGGTAGTAGCAGGCGTACTCTCTAGGGGACGGTTGCTCCGCTTTTGCAACCTGCTTCCTCTTTTGCTGTGCTGGTGCCTCTGTGAGACCACCACCTCTTACTCCACCCACTCTTCACCACTGCCCTCCTTGTCAGTCTGCACACTGTAGAAAGCCGCAGCAGTTGGCACCTCTGTTTCGTCATCATCAGAGACATGCTGCGGTGGTGTTTCCATGTCCTCATCCTGAAACAGAAGTGGTTTGTCATCGGTGCACTCAATGTCTTCCACTTCTGGGGCAGGGCTATGTGGATGGCCCACAGAATGCACACCAGCAGAGTTATCAAAAAGCATAACAGACTGCTGCATGACTTGAGGCTCAGACTGCTTGGCTGATTTACAAGGGGCTGAGGTGAAAGACAGATGGCCATGGGGTTCAGGTGCCAACTCTGAGCTTTTAGCAAGGAAGCGGGTGGGAGACAATGTGAAGCAACTGGAGGTATTGTCTGCCACCCAATCTACTATCGCCTGTACTTGTTCTGGCCTCACCATTCGTTGAGCGGCATTCGGGCCTACCATATAACGTTGAAGGTTCTGTCGGCTACTTGCACCTGAAGAAGGTGTTTCACTTGTGCGTATAGTGGCATAGATTGACCATGTCCTCTCCTTGCAACAGGAGCTTCACAAACACCACCAACACCAGCAGCACCAGCAGCACCAGCAGCACCATGGCCACATCCCTTGTTTGACGCTCTCCTCATTCTGGACACAAATGTACTATTTAGCACAAATTTACATTTTTTTTTATAACGCCAATCTGTCCCTCACACCAGCAGCAGGATACTCTCCCTACACTAGTATGAGATGATTTTATAACGCCAATCTGTCCCTCACACCATCAGCAGGAACCTCTCCCTACACCAGTATGAGATGATTTTATAGCGCTAATATGTCCCTCACACCAGCAGCAGGAACCTCTCCCTACACCAGTATGAGATGATTTTATAACGCTAATCTGTCCTTCACACCAGTAGCAGGATCCTCTCCCTACACTAGTATGAGATGATTTTATAACACTAATCTGTCCCTCACACCAGCAGCAGGATCCTCTCCCTACACTAGTATGAGATGATTTTATAATACGAATCTGTCCCTCACACCAGCAGCAGCATCCTCTCCCTACACTAGTGTGAGATGATTTTATAACGCTAATCTGTCCCTTACACCAGCAGCAGGAACCTCTCCCTACACTAGTATGAGATGATTTTATAACGCCAATCTGTCCCTCACCAGCAGCAGGAACCTCTCCCTACACCAGTATGAGATGATTTTATAACGCTAATCTGTCCCTCACACCAGCAGCAGGAACCTCTCCCCACACCAGCATGAGATGACTTTATAACGCTAATCTGTCCCTCACACCAGCAGCAGGAACCTCTCCCTTACCAGTATGAGATCATTTTATAACGCTAATCTGTCCCTCACACCAGCAGCAGGAACCTCTCCCTTACCAGTATGGGATGATTTTATAACGCTAATCTGTCCCTCTCACCAGCAGCAGGAACCTCTCCCTACACCAGTATGAGATGATTTTATAACGCTAATCTATCCCTCACACCAGCAGCAGGAACCTCTCCCTACACCAGTTTGAGATGATTTTATAATGCTAATCTGTCCCTCACACCAGCAGCAGGAACGTCTCCCTAAACCAGTATGAGATGATTTTATAACGCTAATCTGTCCCTCACAGCAGTGGCAGCATCCTCTCCCTACACTAGTATGAGATGATGTGACATGCAGCACTATGTGACTCCAGCTTATATAGAGGCTGGTCACATGATGCACTGGCCAATCACAGCCATGCCATTAGTAGGCATGGCTGTGATGGCTTCTAAAGGCAAACGAGTGAAACGCTTGTTGATTGGCTGCCCTGCAGCTACTCAAAAGGCACGAAAAAATACCCAAACCCCGAATCCGGACTTTTTCTCAAATGTCCGGGTTTGGGACACGGACACCCTAAAGTCCAGTACGAACCCAAACTTTACAGTTCGGGTTCGCTCAACTCAATCTCCTGACTAGTGATGTAGAGCTCAAGAAGCAGTAGGGAAGATGGAGAAAGCTCAGATCCACAGGATGAATGAAGCAGAAGCAGGAATATGCTTGAGCTGTAAGTCCTTAAATAAACAATGCTTAAGCAAATAGTCACATCACTAATTCTTTCTACAAATCTTACAAAAATAGCAGCCATTAGAAGCAGGTTTCACTTAGATAATCCTACCCAGCATGAGGAAAACATGAGAAAGGGACAGTTGACCAATAAGAATTTTTACCTTGAATTTATGCATTTATGTTTTCACTTGCCCTGAGCCAAAGACCTTGCAACGCCCTGAAATGTTGGTTTCTTATGCCTTATGTGACAATTTCTTCACAATAAACATGAGTAATGTATTTATTTGGAGTGCTGGTGGCTTTGCATCTCTGTCTCTGGTTTTGGCATGGCACCAACCATGGCATTCGCTTTGAGTACCCATCATTAAAACGTCAGGTACTGAGAGAAGTGACACAATTTTTTGTCTTCATAGCATTTGTGTTTAACTCTTCCCTAAAATCAACGTAAATAAGTAAATAACATTGTATTTTCTCCAGGTTGAATCTGCCTTTATTTGTGTTTGAACCATGTCATATTTTGTATTTTTAATCTAACTGTTCTAAAATATTTATATCCACAAGGTTTAGGAGTGTGTCTATGGGAATATTTTACCATTTTTCCAGAAGCGCATTTATGAGGTCAGGCACTGAGGTGAACGACAGGGTCTGGCTCGCAGTCTCCCCTCAAATTTATCCCAAAGGTGATCAGGTTGAGGTTAGGACTCTGTGCAGGCCAATCAAGTTCCCACACCTCAAACTCCATCCATGTCTTTATGGACCTTGTTTTGTGCACCGGTCCAAATCATTTGGTGTATGAGTGGATTATGGTGTGGGGTTGCTTTTCAGGAGTTGGGCTTGGCCCCCTTAGTTCCAGTGAACAGAACTCTTAAGGTGTCAGCACACCAAGACATTTTGGACAATTTCATGCTCCCAACTTTGTGGGAACAGTAAGGAGATGGCCCCTTTCTGTTCCAACATGACTGCACACCAGTGCCAGAGTTCTGACCTCAACCCGATAGAACACCTTTGGGATGAATTAGAGCAGAGACTGTGAGCCAGGACTTCTCGTCCACATCAGTGCCTGACCTCACAAATGTGCTTCTGGAAGAATGCTCAAACATTTCCATAGACACACTCCTAAAACTTGTGGACAACCTTCCCAGAAGGGAATGTACATGTAAAGACAAGGGTCCCAATACATATGGTAATATGCCATTTGTATGTTTTTTAAAATATTGAAAATGTATGCAAAATATTTTGAACTATTCCTATACACTGCATGTCTAAAAAAAGAGCACTGGTATTACACATGATTTTTCAAGTAGGATTCAAACCAGAGCTGTAAAATATTTTCAACACCCAGACAGTCTGTAACTTGCAAGCCATAAGTGCTGGCTCTTACAACTGTATTTGCATCTTGTAACCATCTGTTGGGCAGCCGCAGGATTCTCTCCTTTCAAGTTTCACTAGTTGTGTGTGTCAGTCGTCTCCCTGAAATCAATATGGTCCATGAGCACTATTTACTCAGAAAAAAGTAATAATATTTAGATTGTGCAATTCACATATAATGAACCAAACATATAGCATAATAAACAATTTTACTCTAGGCAGGCAAGTTGTTAAATAAAAAAGTCTGAACAGAATAGAATGTCACACAACTGTACCAAGAAGCAAAGCCATGTGTGAGCCCCTGCTTGACTGCTATATACTTGTAACTCCAAACTTCCTGCTCACAGCGGGAAATAATGAGCCTCTAAACATGGTTACAGGTGACACTTCTTATCAGACTTGTGGGATTGCACTGATAAATCTGTTTCCTTTGTGTTCTTAGTGTGGGGGTGAAGAGAAAGAATTAATACCAATCTAAAGGACACACTGTAATGGGTGGAATATACTGTATGTTCAACTTTTTTAGCCTCTATTTTTGCCCCAGCTGAGTGTGTAGGAAATGGGAATTTAAAAAACAAATCTGAAGGCGCATGCGCGGGCTCCGCCAAGGTGGCCGCTTGGCACTGAAGCTCCGCTCCGCCGCCGAACACTTCGCCGCCTAGAGGCTGACCGGAGCCCTCCAGCGCGCCACAGACCGGCAAATCAACAACGGGAACATCAGTGCGACTGATTGATGTCCGCCGGGTCTGTGCGGAGAGACCTTTCCCGCTACCTTAGCGAGGCCGCGGCTCCGCCGGAGCCATCCAAGATGGCGGCCGCACCTACTTCACCATGCGGCGTGCGGGAAGAGGGGGGAGAGGAGATGGAAACCATTACGGCTGATCCCACCGCTGCTGAACACAAGTCAGCTAGCCACACCAGAAGCAATTCCCTGGAAGGTAGGAGACTACAAGCAGCACTAGGAGAGCTCTCTCGAACCCCTTCAGAATCACTCCTTAAGAGCCCTATGGGACTGTACACGTTTTCACCCCAGAGTGATATTCTAGCCACTCCGATCATTCATCTAAATTCACAGCACCCTGCTTCCCAGGATCACGACGAACATCAGAGGATGGAAGGTCCCTTAACGAAGACCACACCGATCGACTGAACACAAGTCGTCGCCACCCTAGTCGGCATTACCAAAGGTAGAGGAGAGGGGGGAGAAGGGCGTGCGGCGTACCACTTCATCCACGCCGGCGGTAGAACCTACCGAGGCCGCCTCGGCGCCGGAGCGATTCCATCGCCCTTTCCAGAGAGGCGTGTCTGGGCCGCCTGTAGTTAGTCAGCGTGACTACAAGGGCAACAACTAAACGGCCAGACACCGCGCGACCTCCCGAGGCCAGTCGGAGATCCGCCGCTTC
>BLSH010193535.1:487717-522813 GCA_018402905.1 Glandirana rugosa | reverse complement strand
AATGTTAAGCCCCTGGTCTATTTCTCCTATAAACTTTCTTTTTTTTTTTTTTTATATGCAATGCCTGTTTACATCTATTAAGTAATAAGATTACCTAAGCAATGCACCCGATATACTTTATAAGATCAACTCCGCTGTAATTAGGGTATGATATTCCATAAGCTTTTCTCTCTATTTTGCATATTTGTTCCTTATACCATACCCAGCTGTATCTTGATCTTGATATTATGTACTAGTGTTGTACTACTGTAAAATTCAATAAAATCTTTGAAAGAAAAAAAAAAAAAAAAAAAATCTACTTTCCTAAAGATGGCAAGTATGAAATGGTAATAGAATATCTGTATTTTAAGGTGAATGATATAATCTATAAATACAGGTAATATAAACGTTGTTTGCTATAAGCAACAGTAAAAATGGAGATATCACCTACTAATACTTGGTTAAAGCTCAATGCAAGGAAGGGTTAAAGAACCTTTCAGGCCATCTATCCCTATTGACAGGGTTTCCCCTTGGTTCCTGTCAGGAAATCTGTACATTGGGTAGATCTTTATTCCTGCATTTACTTGTATGGTTGGCAAAATACTTTACATATACATATTTCATCTGTGTACTGGAGTTCCACTTTAAAGTAAACACATTACAAAGCTTGCCAAAAAGGGTTAAGAAAACTCCCCTGAGCACTCTCAGAGGGAGTTGGTGGTCAAATAGTTTACCAGCCACCGGCTGGAAACCCTGGTCCAAAATTTTATGTTTGCGGTAATTGCAAAAATATATAATTGCACATGTTAGAATAAAAATGGTAAATATCAAACTATCTCTGGCCCTGTTTTACACATCTTCTGGTACCTTATCATCACCACTGCTTCCCCACTGCTCAGATAGCAGTGACTAGTTTGTAAAATGTTTAGTACTTCCAGGTATAGTGAGATGTGAAGCATCAACTTCTACCCCACAATACAACTCTTTAAGCCTCAGTGGCGTCTCTTAGCCAAGCTGTTACATGGGGGTAGGATTGCTTGCCATTTACTGTGGAATCTTTGGCAATTCTAGTATTACTGGTGGTTGCATGTAAATTGGAGGGGCTCAAAAATGAGATCTGAGTGGCATGTAAAGGTAAATATATATATACATCAAAAGTTGCTAAAACAAGAAGAGGGTGTGGTTTGGGAATTTGTTTTGATATGTTACCTTTATGCAACTTTCACAAATCTATTATAATGTTTTTTTATTAAGGATCTATATTATTAATATTGCTATTTACATGTAAGCTCAAGTTATTTTTTGTCCTATATACATTTTGGTGATTACGTTTATCCAGTTGCAGAAAACTTACAAAATGCAGCCATAGGTTATTAGAGGTCTTGAAACTGTTTAACTTGGGATAGCTAGCATATTCATTCACTTCAATTAACTGGATTAGAGGAAATAGAACCTTGTACCACATTTGGCACCAAAAAGGAAATATGGAACGTCTTTTATGAACTGTGCAGACGTCCTTTCACATGGGTTTACCATATTATGATTAAAAATTCCTCCATGTAAGCATTTCTTTTGATTTAGCTCATAATATGCCGTTGTATGCATTTTGTGGCATTACTTCAAATTGTGCTTAATGGTGAGATAATTTAATAGCTTTTATGTGGGGCCTTGTAGAGAGAACCTAAACTTGAACATCTATAGTTAAACTAGTTCTTAATGCCTGATTTAAGATAAAAGGACATACTTAAAAAAAAGGAAACATTGCACAGTAACCCATAGGACTATTAGTTGCACTGGCTACCCCAAAGGAGCATATAACATTACTCCTGTATTATGCAATCCTGTTTGTGTTAGATGCTGATGTGGTTTGTACTATTTTTCATAGTTACATTGTTAAGCGTCCCAGCACCGAACCTTAGTGTCAACCAATAATAACCTTGCAAATATTAATTTGAACTACTAAATTTGTGACATAAATGACTGAAATATTGATGCAAAATAACCCTTCTTTAGTGATGGGTGTTATATTAACCTTTAGAATATTTCCAATATAGTAGAAAAGATCAGATGCAGAAAAAGTAGGGCAGGTAAAAAAGGCATTCTTGATGTAGGACTATTATATCATTACGTGCCAGTGGTTGGCTCACTGAGATTAATAATATTTAAAAATCTCAGTACAATACTTATGCTAGCACATTACCATACATTTTACTACAGTTTGATAACGGTCAAACCTAGATTGTAGACTCACATAAACACTAGCTTATTGTTTCTTGTTATTGCTATGTTTTGCTATACATTTCAATGTATTGCTAAGGGAATATTTCTTTATATACAATTATTTGTACATCATCACTGTAATTGATTGTGCTGTAAAAGTCATTATTAATAATAATGATAATAATAATAACTGAAAAAAAGAAATAAATTAACCTTAAAGTGATAGTAAACTCCACTGGGATACTTGTACCTACAGGTAAGCTTATAATAGAGCTTACCTGTAGGTACAAGGAATATCTCCTAAATGTGCACTGCTTTGGAGATATTCAGTGTTGCTCCAACCGGTGACGTCACCATCGCATGCGCTCTGAAGGAATCGGGCATACCATGTGCCATGGCCTTGAATCCCATGTGCATGCTCAGGATTGACATCATTATGGCTCAGCCATTTAAGCGGCTGCAGCCCGCGAGCGTGGAAGGAAGACCGGGTAAAGATGGAAGCCCCTACAGTGGTGACAGTGCACAGCTAGAGGGCTGTGTTTTAAGGTAAGTATTTTATGATGTGCTAGTATGCTTTGCATATTAGCCCATTATGCTCTTAAATTGGAGGGATATTTATTTTTTTCTTTAATGTTCATGAGTTTACCACCACTTTAAACAATTATATTGTTTCCCTGGAAAAATGGCTTTAGTTTTGTGCATGACATTATTGCATAAGGAGGAGGCTACATTATTGAGCTATAAATCATTTTTTTTTTTTTTTAATGAAGCTATTGGTAAGTCTGGAAACCACCATTTTTCATTAAAATTAAAATTCAAAACAGAACAGAAAAATATGACTCATGCTTGTTTTGACACTGGTAAATGACAAGTGATTATTAGCCTTTTAAGCTGAAAAAGTACTAATGAATTAATGAATTTAAATTTTCAATTAAAAACAGTACTTACAAAACCAAAGACATAGTTCTAAAAAAAAATATTTGTGAAATAAAAATAAAAATATAACATAACATATGTGTCTCGGTTTCAGGAAATAGCCATAGATATATAAATATAGAACTGTTATATCAAAAGTGCAGAAAAAGCAACAGCCTGTCTCAGATTTAGTAGTTGGTTCAAACTGCTTGTGCCTAAGGCAGCAGGTAGATGCACATCTCAAAAGGGATGAGGTTGAATTGTTGAATTGTTCCCAACAATAGTAATACATAGGGGTTGATTTACTAAAACTGAATAGTGCAGTCTGGTGCAGCTCTGCATAGAAACCAATCAGTTTCCATTTTTTTTTTTTTTAAAGCGTAATTGAACAAGCTGAAGTTAGAAGTTGATTGGCTACCATGCACAGCTGCACCAGATTGTGTACTCTCTACTTTTAGTAAATCAACCCCATACTGTCTGGTAGCAAAATGCAGTAGATAAAGTGCAGAAAGTCTCTTTGTCCAATACGGTAGAAACAGTAGAAACATGATAACAAAATCCCAATAGCTATGTACAGCAACAGTTGTCCTGGAATTAATGCAAACTCCAAACATCGTCTCCTATACATACAAAGCCCTGACTCAACTCCCTGACTCTAGACAGACAAAGCCCTGACTCAACTCCCTGACTCTAGACAGACAAAGCCCTGACTCAGCAAAGCCCTGTCTGTCACTCACAGCATAGTGCAGCTTACTTGGCCCTTCTGCAGACCCTAAAAAATCCCAAGAGTGGTACAGGCAAGAGAAAGCAGGGAGGGCACATAGACAAGCCCCCTTCCTTTAATGACTCAGTATTGGGGATCAGTGGCGTGGTGTGGGGGGCAGAGGGGGCGGTGGTCCCCGGGCACAACATCTAGGGGGTGCATCTAGGGTGACCACATGTCCTGGGATCTGTTGTCCCCTATAATACCCCTGGTATTGCCACTGCTTGTAACTCACTGTCAACCTGGGATCTTCACCACTGGCCGCTGGCTCACTGCCCAAACTAGTCGCTAGCCGTGGCCTGCCTAGCGTCTAGCAACCAGTGATGTCACAAGGAGGAGAGAGGCAGAGGCCCCAGCATTTAGAGTGGAGGAGGATTTAACTTCCTCCTCCTCTGCATCTACTGCTTAGCTCCACCCACCTCCTCCCTGTATCTTCTCTGGCGGGAATCATGTAGAGAGCAGCAGAGCAGAAGAAAGATCGGGAGGCAGCCTCAGGCACTGACTGCTGCAGTGCACAAATGGAGAGATGAAATCCAAAGCAGTCACAGATGAGAGATCAGGCTAAGAATGTCAGCTCTTCACAGCAGAACTCTGAGCTCAGTGTGTGTGTCAGCCTGCCTGGAGCCATTAGCAAGTCTCTCAGTACAGACTGCAGACAGGACGGCTGGCAGATGTGTATGCTGGCAGAAGAGGAGACGGTAGATGAGATGACACCCTCGGAGGGATGGAAGGAGGACACATCCTTAGATATCAGGGCAGGATTCATGCTGGGACTTGTATTCCTTCACTTTTGGGGATGTGTCCCCCCAAAAAGTGAAGGACTACAGGTCCCAGCATGAACCCCTCAGAGATTAATATGTGACCTCATCAATTAATGAAGAACTACAGGTCCCAGCATGTACCTGAGAAATCTATGGGGTCACACCATTAGATAGGAGGAGTTCATGCTGGGACTTGTAGTCCTTCAATTTTGGAGGGGGAGCCACATCCTTAAATATCAGGGGGGACTTGTATTCCTTCACTTTTGGGCAGGCCCTGGCATGGGAGGAGTCACATCAGCAGTCAATGGCGGGAGTGGCGTTCACCTTCCTGGAGTTCCGTTGTGTCGGACTAGTGGTAGGCTGCAGGTGGCAAGTGACACTGCATTTGGTGGCAGGCCATGGGTGGCAAGTTTCACTGCATCTGGTGGCAGACTATGGGTGGCAAGTTACACTGCATCTGGTGGCAGGCTATGGGTGGCAAGTGACACATTGCATCTGGTGGCAGGCTATGGGTGGAAAGTGCAAAATTGCATCTGGTGGCAGGCTATTAGTGTAAGGGTCACACTGCATCTGGTGGCAGGCTATGGGTGGCAAGTAGCACACTGCATCTGGTGGAAGGCTATGGGTGGTAAGTGGCACTGAATATGGTAGCAGGCTATGAGTGGCAAGTGGCACACTGCATCTGATGGCAAGTTATGGGTGGCAAGTGGCACACTGCATCTGGTGACAGGCAATAGTGGCAAGTGACAAGCTGCATCTGGTTGCAGGCAACGATGGCATGCTGTATCTGGTGGCAGGCGACAAGCTTAGGGTTCCCACTGATTCTGCATTATGGTGAGTTGAACTATTTTATTATACTGTATATTACAATGTAGTAATAGAAATAATGTGAATTGATCATCCTGACACCATATCAACCATGGGGTCGAGATGTTTTAAGTGCTAACACCAGCCATTTGACTGACAAATCACCCCCGCCGCCAAATTCCCCGTCAACCCAGAGACTACAGAAAGAAGAAGAGATAGAATAGACAAGAAAGATGGATAGACAGAGAGAAAAGGGAAAGCTAGAAGGAGAGATGGAAAAAAACAAGAAATAGGGAAAGAGAGAGATAAAAGGGAGAGAAAGGAGAGCAGGGGGAAAAAGAAAGAGAGGGAGCAAAGAAATAGAGATAAAGTGTGAGAGAAAAAACGATAGAATACATGGGAGACAGGGGGAAGAAGAGAGAAAGAAAGAAAGAAAAAGAGAGAGAAAGAAAATTAAATAGAACACGTGAGTGATAGAGAAAGGAAAGTGAAACAAAGGAGAGAGAGAAAGAAAAAGAAAAAATGGACAAAAAGAGAAAAAACAAGGAGAAGGAAAGAAGGGGAGAGAAAAGGGGGAAAGAGAGAAACAATGGTAGAGAGGGAGAGAGAAAAGGAGTGAGAAGAAGTAATGGAATAAAAAAGAAAGAGGCATAGGGATAGAGGGAGTGCTAAAGGTCCACGGGTTAGAGGGCACGCATTACTTGTCTTGCCTTGGGTGCTGTCAACCCATGCCGCTGTTGGGGCCTATGATTTTAGGCAGCTGCTATGGAGGAAGCAGATCGCCTGGACTCTGATTATTGTGCATCCTGCTGACAGCAGCATCTTTGATCAACTATACAGGCTTGTATCTCTATGGGGAAAGGATGTTGGAACATTTTGTGGACTTCACTTTGCATACCCAATCACACGCGAAGGAGAAAAAAACCTTTGCAAGGCTGTGACCTGTTGATTGAAATGAACACAGCTTTTCAATGTGAAAATATATTACTTCATAGTCAATCAACTTCAGAAAATTGCAACAGAAATAAAAAACATGGATTCACTATGCATACTGTATATTTGATTGAATGAAGTGAAAGCACTTTCACCTTATATCCTAAACTCAGTGAATATCAAGGGCTTGTTCACATGGGCAGTGGGGGGGGGGGTAAAACCTGATGGTTGTGCCAAGATTTTACTGCTTCTGACCACTCCCCTAAACAAAGCAATGGAGCCACTTAGGGCTGTACCCATGCTGTAGCCACAATGCTTGCATTCAAGGCCGCAACAAAAGTTAAACATCACATGTTGCATTTAAGTGAACGGGGTGGCATCTGCAACCACCCTATGGCTCAGTGGGTCAGCATTTTGAGGGTTAAAGCAGGTGGTGAGATGGCAACATAACACCTCCTCACAGCCTGAACAAAGCCCTCTGAAAGGTGATGCCAGTGGATATCTTTTCAGAGGGGCGACAGTATTGCCACGCATGAGAACAAGCCCTAACTTTGCTAAGTAAGCAGTTTTTTCTCTTTTATTAAATTAAAAGCACCGAATCCCACTTTGCAGGTACACTTATAATACTATATAAAGAATGTATGAACCTTTTTAAATGAAAATATGATGTATACCACCCTCAACCAGGTGTAATCTATTATTTGGAGAACGAATTGGTATGTTTTTTTTTTGAACGTCACTAGTTGCCAATTTTTTCTAACTTTTTTTCAATGTCTGGCTGCTTTTTCACCCCTTTTCACAGCTTTCCATGTTGAATTTTATACGCTATAAACTTATATAGCAGTACATCTGGGCAAGGTACAGGGAAACAAAAACAATGATTTTGCTGAATTTTATAAATAGGCTTTACAATAATTATAAATAGGTCTTCCTGATGTGAGACAAAATTATTTCATATTTCAGTGCAAACTATGCAGATGCTCACCAACAGATACATGTCAATGTTTTTGTTTGTTTTACATTGTTCTTCTACATGTGTACTCCAAACACGGCTGGATTCCACAAATCTAGATGATAAACAACTTCTCAACACATTACATTATATCAATAGTTTATTGTTCTGCAACTCATTAAAATACCTAAATTGTTCTTTTTATTTATTTATTTCTTTATATACAGTTAAATGTGTTGTTATTTTATAAAATACTTTTAAGGAAACTGCTTTTTGAGATTCCTAAAACCCTGGCTACATAGATCTAGTTTCTGTAAAGTCTTTACCATTTATCTAACGCCGGGGACTATAAGAGTTAATAACAGATTTATTAGGTTTTTGTGTTTCCATTTATTTATTTGGTTCACATTGGTGCGTTTTGGCATGCAAATTGACATGTAAAATCACATGCCAAATCTGCAGCTATTGCCGGCAATGGTACCATTCTAATCGGTGCAATGCTGCGTTTGCGACACTGCACCGTTTTCCCAAGTAGTTTCAGTACTATTTTTGCCAATTTCAGGTGCAATTTCCATTGACGTCTGTGCAGCAACCTGCACAGATGTCTCTGAAATCGCACCTGAAATTGGGACTGACATGTGGGAATGAAATGGTGAGAATTCAGCTGAACTCGCACCATTTCAGTCCCACACTAATGTGAACCTAGGCTAAGGCTGGGTTCACATTGCAGACAGGTGTGGCTGATAGCAGGGGTCCGGTGCATCCCTGTTCTCTGTTTCAGGGATGAATCAGGCCCAAATTTGTGCATGAATTCGGACCTGAAATGGAGCCAAAGATGCACAGGACCCCTGGACAATCCACTCCGCAGCCACTCCGGAGATGTGTGAACCGGCTCAATTGAGAGCTGGTCCCGATCTCCTGTCATGCGTATTGGATGCAGAGAAACCTGCATGAACTGTGAACCCAGCCTAATATTAAAAATGCAATAAGTGGGGGGCAGGTCCAACCACTGAGCATGAAGGAAGCCTGATTTCACAGCTCCAGCGTCGACCGGAGAAATAAAGCAGACACACCACACCTGGTGAAGCTCCACCGACAGCCACGGACACCAACACACAGTGCACATCACCCGCCATGTCCCGTAAGTGAAAAGAATACCATCAGCCTAAAAAGCTGACAGAATTCTTCCTTCTACCGCAGAGAGAGGATCTCCAAGATGGCGCCTGCGGCCATATACTGGAGCATGACGGATCATATACAGATCTCCCGGACGCAGATGCCTCCAAAATACCGGCTCCTAATGGTCCATCTCATCCCCTTCCATCATCTGCGACCTCCTCAACAAGCAGCAGTCCATCAAAAACAAGGATGCGCTTGGATTCCGGACAGCAGGATGATGAGGTGAGACCTACACTAGATTTTGCCCACAAGCACTGAGCCCTCCCCTCTCCTATAGCCACAATTACTACATCAGACTAACTGGTCTTAGACACCACACTAAAGGAAATGCTCATCTCATTACAATCATCCCTGCAGAATGACTTCTCCACTATGTACACTAAATTCTCTTCTGAACTGCACTCTGTAAGGAGAAGTGTACATCACATTGAGACCCAAAAGGGGCGGATGACTGAAACGGTAAATTACCTCATAGATGCACATGACAATACACGTGAAGATCATCAATGGATGAGGGCCAAAATGGCAGACCTAGAAGACAGGTCCCGCGGAAGTAATGTAAATCCCTGAAAATGTCCTACCACATGATCTTAATGACTACACCATAAAACTAATCTCAACGATCCTTCCAGAGATTTCCCCTGTGTAAACTATTGATGATCGCATCCACTGTCTCCCTAAGCCTCCGCACTTACCAGAGGAGGTTCCCAGAGATGTCCTAATAAGAATTCATTTTTTTCACACCAAAGACCAACTGCTGATGAAAACCAGACAGTTGGGCCAGCTTCCTGCTCCATATTCCAGGTTACAACTGTTCGCTGATCTATCACAATTCACCCGCCAGCTGAGGAAACAACTAAGCACCATCACTAAGCCCCTAAACAACCACAAAATTCCCTACCAATGGGGTTTTCCTACCAAAATAATAGTCACCAAAAATGGTGTCAAGCACCATAGTTCCACGGTGGAAGAGGGCCTGCAACAAATGGGGAATCATACCAGAACCGCCTGCATCACAAAGATCTAGATACAAAGGCAATAGCCCGCCATCTTCTGGGAGCCACTAAACAGTAAACAAGCCATTTATAATAACAGGAGTTTCCTAATTCACAACATATGTGTTAACCTTTCCAGATCGATGCTCTGCTCGTTGCATGAACTACTACCCCTAATTGACCAGCAGCCATAGTTGGAAGTTGCTGCTGACTTCAACTGTTACGCTATCAATCCCATTCAAATAAATCTGTATTAAGTTACCTTGCTGTTTGGTTTAGTGGAACACCACATTTGCATTATATAAAAGTTATCTGTTATATATAACAGTTTTTTCCTTTTTCCTATCTCTACCTCTTCCCCTGGAGCACCACAACGCCACAGCGCTCCCTCGATTGGACGGGACTCAAAGCTAAAGACATCAATCTGAGAAACCGTATCCCCACCAGACCTATAGAGCAGTCTATCTTCTAACTGTAAGTGCCTTACTCCACCATGCCAACCTACAACATACAAGTGTGAAGATGCCTAAATTGATGTCCCTTAGCACAAAGCAGTTAAACCACCCTGCAAAAAGGGCTTCCCTCTGGCGCACAGTATGAGACGCATGCTGTGAAGAACTCTGTCTACAAAAAACCCACTTAAGACTCAACGACGTACCTAAATTTTCAAATACAAATTTTCCGCACATATATAATACCTCCGGCCCTCTGAATAAGAATGGAGTATTAAATGCCCTCAAAAGCAATCTCACCTTCACATACCATGACTCCATAGCAGACCTCTAAGGCAGATACATGCTCCTTGATTGCACATGGGATAACTCCAGATACACTATCATAAATGTCAATGCCCCAACTCAGGACATATCAAAATCCTAAAGAAAGTGATGAAGAAGGTGAATAAGTTCCGCCAAGGCCATCTTATTATATGTGGTGATTTCAACATAGTTCCTGACAGCTCACTAGATATTTCTTCCCATTCTTCTAGATGTCCCTCACCTATGGGAAACTTCCTGAGGAACAATGACTTATATGACATATGGAGATGCCATCACATCACTGAGAAAGATTATACATTTCTCTCTCACCCTCATACTTACACCTAAATTGACTATTTTCTAATGGACAAATGGCCCCTACTGAGCACATCAAAATCTGACATATCCACAATCACGTGGTCAGACCATGCACCTATTACCATAAAAGTGGACACCTCCCCATCCAAATCCCCTACAAGACTTGGAGAGCCAACTCAATGATCCTTCAATCACCCATATACTCTAAACAAATACAAGATAAACTGGAAGAATTTTTCGAACTTAATCAAGAATCTACCTCTGATGTCACCTCCCTCTGGAACACTCATAAGGCGTTTATCAGGGGAATTATCATCAAATTAAGTGGTAGAGAAAAGAGGAGGAAATCACAGCGTCTAGATACCCTCACCAAAACCATTAAACCACTACGTCTCTAAATGAACAATTAATCCACCTCAGGCAAGAATTAAGAACCCTGCTACTAGACTCCTTTGAGAAAAATCAAAAAAGTTTAAAGCTAACTACTATACAACAGGCAACAAGGCAGGGAGAGCCATGGCCCTCCCTGCCTTAAAGGACAACATACTAAATCCAAAATATCTCACCCATATCATCCAGCCACCAACCAGAAGCTAATAAAACCAAAAGCAATAGCGGATGCATTCAACCACCATTATAGCTCCCTTTACAATCTAAAAGATAACCCCTCTACCACACAACCCTCCTTAAGTGAGATTGAATCTTTCCTTCAAGAGCTTAAAGTAGAACTATGGTCAAAATTAAGAAATCAATATGTTATGCACCTATACAGTCTGTTAAACATGTCACTGATTGTTTTGCAAAAAGCAGTAATGATGGTGAGCCGCAATGAGCTGCCAGAGTGAAAGTACGGGGAACCGCCGATGTAAACATGGCGGTTCCCCACTCTGTCAATGGGGATATAAGAGATCTACTGATTCCTGTCACTGGGATCAGTTAGATCTCTTATGCCCATAACAGCCCAGCCCCCCAACAGTTAGAACACGCCTAGGGAACACAGTTAACCCCTAGATCTCCCCCTGCAGGTTAACCCCCTTCACTGCCAATGGCATTTACACAGTAATCAGTGCATGTTTATATCACTGATCATTGTATAAATGCCAATGGTCCCAAAAAAGTGTCAAAATGGTCCGACATGTCTGCCACAATATCGCAATACCGCTAAAAATCGCAGATCATCGCCATTACTAGTAAAAAATAAAAAAAATAAAAACCCCAGAAATTAATTCTCATCATCTGTAAACGCGGCAACTTTTGCGCAAACCAATCAATAAACGCCGATTGTGACTTTTTTTACCAAAAATATGAGGAGGAATATAAATCGGTCAAAACCGATGAAAAAAAAAGTTTTTTTATATTTTTTTTGGATTTGAATTTTAGCAAAAAGTAAGAAATATTGTTTTTTTTTGCAAAATTGTTGCTCTTTCTTTGTTTATAGCGACGATCAGAAATGACGCAGTGGTGATCAAATACCAAATATTGTGGGGAAAAAAGGACGCAAATTGCGTTTGTATACAACGTCGCACAACCGTACAATTGTCAGTTAAAGCAACCCAGTGCCACATCGCAAAAAGTGCTCTGGTCCCAACCTGGGAAATCCTTCCAGGGCTGAAGTGGTTAAAGCGCTCATCATAACTCTACCAAAGCCAGGGAAGAATCCTACCTCACCACAAAATTCAGACCCATTTCCTTACTCAATATTGATACTAAAATGTTTGCAAATATGATTGCCTCCAGATTAACAGATATGATGCCCCTATTGATACACAGAGATCAATCTGGCTTCATTAAAGGTCACCAAACCCACAATGCCACACGTAGAATTATCAATATTATCCATAGAGCTGAAAGCACAAGAACACCTTCTTTGCTGCTATCCTTAGATGCAGAGAAGGCATTTGACAGAGTCCACTGTGCATACCTACAAGCCACACTAGCCAAATTTGGATTTCAGGGCCACATTCTTTCCGCCATTTTAGCTCTTTATTCGACACCATCGGCACAAGTCTACACTTCTGAGATGCTTTCTAAACCCCTCCACATAAGTAATGGAACAAGGCGGCGCTGCCCCCTGTCTCCACTCATATTTAATCTCCTAATAGAATCGTTAGCTGAACATATTTTCTCCCACAACACTATCTCCGGACTACAAATTGCCAACACAGAACATAGAATAAATCTATTTTCGGATGATGTAATTCTGATAGTAACCAATCCAATTCCTTCTCTGGCTTCAATACAATCCATGTAACAGAGACTCAGTTCTATCTCATATTATAAAGTAAATGAAAGTAAATATGCCATCTTAGACCATCTTGATGGTATAACTGGTAACTTTCTACGGAACAAGTACCCGTATTCCTGAGCAGACATAGGCGTTACTTATCTAGGAATTACTTTAACTAAATCCACAAAATCTCTATTTACCAACAACTACATACCAATCAAGGATATGCTACAACAGGAACTGACAAAGCTGTCCACACACAAACTTTCTTAGTCAGGCTGCCTGGCTGCATTTAAAATGCTAATTCTGCCTAAAGTGCTGTACATGTTTTGCACATTACCCATACCTCTCACCTCTGTTTACCTCAAAACTCTTCAATCCTCGATCCAACGCTTTGTTTGGCAAGGGAACAATCTAGAAGCTCCCATACAAGACTTGTCAAACACAGGATAGCAGGAGGAGCAGGTTACACTGATATAAAAGATTACTACCTAGCGACTATTTTAGCACAACTAAGAGAATGGTTTCTCCCAAATCCCAGCACACACTAGGGCAACATAGAAGCAAACATAATAGAAGGTAACAACCTCAAGATTTGGCTTCTCAGTACCATAGCCAAAATCCCTAATCTTACACTCTACTCCCCGCCCACACAAGCCACAGTTAAAGCATGGAAAGCACTACTGGTCACATCATCCCACCAAATCCATACATATGCCACTCCAAATCCTGCATTTACTAACTCCTGACATAAGTATACCGACTTGGTTAGCAGACCAAACACACAACATCACATCACTTAGAAGTAAAATACAACACAGAACTTTTACACAAATGAAAGACCAATTTAAAGCTCCCAATTCTTCTTGCTCACATACTACAGAATCCAACACTGTCTAGCCTCATACCCTAATCTTGAAAGTTCAATTCCTACTGGCATTTGGAACTACCTCTTCACTAATAATGTCAAAACAAGAGGGATCTCTCATTTAATAAATCCAAACCCTTTAGAGAATGGGAAGAGGATCAATGCTCACAATTCTCAAATGACCAATGGCAATCTGTCATATGCTCAATATACAAAGCCACCAGATGCACTGCACTATGGGAACTGAAACAAAAAATAATGACGTGGTGGTATTTGACCCCACAGCGCCTAGCCAAAATATACCCATATCTCTTACCTCGCTGCTGCAGAAATTGTGATCAGACAGGTTCCCTCCACCATATTTTCTGGACATATCCAAAAACATCCACCCTTTGGAAACACGTCTCAAACGTAATCAATGATATTACACAGCTCAACGTTAGGCTGACTCCACATCTAACTATTCTGAACTTATCCATTGAATCTATCACTTCAGATTGGTAATTACTCACATATTACTTGCTACAAGACTACTCATTGCCAGGAAATGGAAATCTAGGAATATCCCATCAATCAGTGATGTCATAACCCTGGTACATATCATTTCTCATATGAGATGATTGTGTCCTAAGATAGTCCAACACGTTCCAAAATCACTTCGGCCTCATTTACACTGCTGCTGGTAAACGGACGTTTAGAGGCATTTGGGCGTTTTTTTCTCAGCTGCCCCTGAACTCTCCTTTATGTTATCTTATCAGTACATTTACATAGGGTCATTTAAGGTAGTTTCCAAGCAGTTGAGTTTAGAGGCTTTTTTTGGAACACAAAAAAAATGGGTTCAGGCGCCAATTCAGAGGCATTTGAAACGCCAAACAGCTTGTAAACGTGCCTAAATGCGGTAACTCGCATCTAGGAGTGTTTCGTTTACAGGCATTTACATTTAAAAAAAAAATGTTTTTCAAAAACGCTCCTAGATGCGAACGCGGCAAAATGCTACTAAAAGGGGCTAAACGCAGCATGCAAAATGCGGCAAAACTGCCGTTTTAGATGCCGGTTTCTAGCTGTCAGAATAAAACATTCAGGGAAGGTTGAAACAGCATCCAGTGTAAATGGAGCTTAACGCTTGGCAACCTTGGAATGACTGGCACTATAGACTCATCCACACAACATAATGATACGGCACTGAGTTAACAACAACCCTATATCTGGTGCTCACCCCTTTCCCCCTCCCTTCCTTCCAGTTTCCCCTTACTTTGCTTTATTGCCAATTATAATTCAAGCATAAGCTACAATGTCACTGTTACATCTGTATGTTAAACAACTTATTAGCTATATGCATTTGAAGGTTTATCACTGTAAAGGGAGGTTTTATAATGGTATTTTAGAGGTTTACCTAGAATCAGAGCAAGCTTCATTTTTGCACATTGTATGCTGTAAGATGGAATATTTGTTAAATCTAATAAAAATCTATTTGAAAAAATAAATGCAATAAGTGTCAGATCAGAATACAAAATCAAATTTTCATGTTAATTTTGGAAACCGATATTGGTTTACTAGTAGTGAATTAGTACAAACTGTAGCCTAAAAAAAACACCAGCTAATTGGCTACTGCATTGTTGGATCTGCGAAGGTAGGCACATGCACTTCTGCACTTTCAGATCATATATAAGCAACTACCCGGCATGCCTGAGACCAAGTCGCTGCTGCAGTAACTTTATTAGATTATCAACACAGCAGGGACGTGCAGTCAGGGGAGGCAGGTGAGGCAGATAAATAAAATAAAATGCCAAAAACAAAAAAAAGATTGAGCTTCGAGGGTCTTAGCTCGGTGACCTGGGGTCACAGAGGGGGGTAGGTAGCTGAAGTCCTACCCCACAACTGGTCAAAATTTGGGGCTCCTACCATCTATGGCTCCGGAGATATGGGCTTCTTGAACAACCCGTCAGAAGCTACATACAGAGCAGTCAGTTTAAATACAAGCTGGCACACACTTTTGTCAGAGGCACTGAGCTCAATGGACAGCTTGGAGCCTTGGACCAATGGTAATGTAACATTGGTGAAAGCTGTCCAATAAAAATGCTGCAGTGGAGGCTGTTCTCTCACTGCAGTTTCATATATGGGGCATGTGTCTAAAAGACAAATGCTCCCTTCCGGCCCAGCCCTCTTAACTAGAAGAAAAAAACACGTGTTTATGGGTATAAGATTTACTCATAATCCCATGTTCTTCTCACACAGTTAAGAGGGAGAATGAAAATCTGCTGCTGTTGAAAAGATTGTTTTAATCAAGCGAAATAATATATTATTATGCTATATGTTATAACATAATAATTTATTATTTATCTATTTACAGTACTGTGAAATTACTGGTTTGAAGTTATAACTTCAGACTTCAGTAATTTGTCAGTTAAGCCACTCACTTGAGAACAATTTTTGAAAATATAGTAAATCACCTTAAAATCAATATATTATAATTATTTGTATATTACTTACCTATGGTAATTAACCCCTTGCCACCTAGGCCAATTCTGACACTTCTCTCCGACATGTAAAAACCATCTTTTTGTGCTAGACAATTACTCAGAACCCCCAAACATTATATATATTGTTTTAGCAGACACCCTAGGGGAAAAAATGGCAGTCATTGCAACTTTTTATGTCACACGGTATTTGCTCAGCAATGTTTCAAACACGTTTCAAACTGTTTCATGAATAAAAAAAAAATAAAAAAACACTAACGTTAGCCCGATTTATCTTGTATAATGTGAAAGATGATGTTACGCTGAGTAAATAGAAAACGAAACATGTCACACTTTAAAATTGTGCACACTTGTGGAATGGTGCCAAACTTCAGTACTTAAAAATCTCCATAGACGACGCTTTAAAAATGTTTACATGTTTAGAGTTAGGGTTCTTTCACATGAGCGTACAGGCTCCGCTGCTCAGTGGGGATCCATCTGTTGATCCCCGCTAAGCCGACGGATGAGAGGACCATCCCTGCACTCCGTGCAGAAACGGGCCTGTCAGAGCTCCGCTTTCCTCTATATGGGGTTCGGATGAACACGGATCCCCTGTCTGTGTTCATCCAATCCGCCAGACGGATGGAAAATAGGGTTTCCATCCGTCTGTGCTTAGCGGATCGGAAAGGATTGGATTTCAGCGGCATGTCACCGCTGACACCCGTCGCTCCATAGAGGACAATGGAGCGTCCGTTCAGGTCCTTCTGAAAAACTGACAGGTGGACCTGAACGGTCCATGTGTGTGAAAGGACCCTTACAGAGGTTTAGTGCTAGAATTATTGCTCTCGCTCTACCTTTCACAGCGTATGTAACCTGTGTGTATCTGGCTTGGATACTAGCCTGTGCCTCACCAGCCACTGACCTCACAGCACATCCCTGCAACACAGGATAAAACATGCAAACTACAAACTCGCTTGGGCCACTTCTGGCCTTAATTATAGCTATGATTATGACAGGTGTGGGCAAAATGCATTAGACCTCATTCATATGAGAACACTTGCCCATACAGCATCATTACTGGGCATATTTTGGCACCCAGGATGCACAGGTGGTGCATACAGCCAGCTGCTAGCAGGATGTCAAAATCAACAACAGCATTAAATATGCCTCAGCTTGCTGTACACAACTATATGCACAGTCGTTCAGTACTCAGAAAAAGAGTCATATGTGTACGTGGGTATAAGTTTTAAATGTAAAAAGTCTGCAATCAGGGCATATTTCCCTATATATGAATGAGAATTCAATTTAAAGCTGAACTCCAGACAGATATAAAAGACACAAAATAATGCGGCTCTGTATCCATTAATACATTACATTGTATTATATTTCAGTCACAAGAAATGCGAGTACCAGAATCTAATTTGGAATCAGCATCTCACAATCCCAAGAACAGCAGAGCTCAGACTGGGGAGATATAAGCCAGTTATTATGCAGTACAAGGAGCATGTTGATAGGATAGAGAGATAAACACATTAGTGTGCTGCTCTGTCATTTCACTGTGCAGGAACAGGGTGGGGGAGTGACAGGTCCTGAACTGCAAAAGATAAAATCAGGTCTCTTCCCTTGCCAGACAGGGCTTTGTGGCATTGCAGAGTGCGATCCAATGCAATTTGTGCCCTTTTGCACTGCATTTCTGTGTGATTTTTTGACAAACACTGTATTTTCCAATAAAGCAGCTGTGTTCAAATAGAGAACATAGGGTTTCATATGTAAAGACTGCTTATGCCTTGTTTTTCTTGCATTCTTTGAGACATCCTGCATTCAGAGAAATGCATTGGAACACAAAGTAGGTCACACACAGCCTGTGAACTGCCATATGTACAGATTAATTAAAGTTATGGATTTTGCTGACCTATATTTGCCTTGTTTTCCAAATGCATATCAAACACAAGAAAACAATGAGCATCAACAGGAACTCTTAAATATGCTCAGTACCTCAATAAAACATTTACAAAATTATTAGTTTAGAATTTAATTGTATATTGTGAACCATTGCACTGCTATATTTTACATATTCACAAATTGAATGCATTGCTTTTGATTTTGTGAGTTTTTCAAATGGTTAAGTAGGAGGAATAAGCTTAACCACTCAATGAGAAACAAGTCTCCATTATCGCACTGCCTTCTAGGGTAACCAGAAGAGGAAAGTGAAAATGGATGCTTTGCTTTAAGTAGAATCGTTGTCCTTTAAAAATGGTGGTACTTATAGGCACTTATTGTATTTACTTCTCATTACTGCTATCTTTCCTAGCTTCAAAAATAATATGAGACTGTTGTTGATTGAAGTAATTGAAGAAAATTGACCTTCTCTGTTCTCGGATGGCATGCTAAGCTAGATATTAAACCAATGTATCTTAATCTGGAGACCAGATACTGAGACTATAACTTTATAAATGAAACGTATGATACCAGCGAATCATTTGTTAGAATAAATGTTTAGGGACTAAATAAGAGGCTGACAGAACTTACAAATTGCATTTCCTTGGACAGCCGCTAATACAATAAAATTGTAACACCCTTTCCCAGCTGATTTCTGTATTAACTACATTGCTTCTTAACATGATCATTTTACCTAACCATTGGTTGAGTGTTAATGCCCCTTACACAAAAGGCAGAAGAGCAGAAGGCGGCCCTGGGTGAACAATGCTCAACTGCTCACCAATATATTATTTGATAATAGCTCTCCATTATAACCTAAATTGCCAGGGAAAATGGAAGTTGAAACAAGCATATTATATCAAGCTGTACACTCACTACTTTACATTGTAGCAAAGTGTCATTTCTTCAGTGTTGTCACATGAAAAGATAGAATAAAATATTTACAAAAATGTGAGGGGTGTACTCACTTTTGTGAGATACTGATATATATATATATATATATATATACATATATATATATATATATATATATGTTGCTGATGTTGACAATATAATTCATATTGGCTTTTAGTTTGGTTAGTTGTAAAACTATGGTATGTATAACAAGCAGCAGAGGTTAAGTTATAACAGGTTGTTTATAGCAGTAAATTGCATCCGATTATTCTCTGTAGACCTGAGAACCTAGCACTGATAATATGCCATGTCTGATAGCCATATAGTTACATAGTTACATAGTAGGTAAGGTTGAATAAAGACAATAGTCCATCCAGTTCAACCTGTGTAGGTGTACATGTGTCAGTGTCTATGATTATTTCCAATATCCTTGTATGCTGTGTTATTTAAGATATACATCCAAGAGTCTTTTAAAAATATCCATACTCCCCACGGTCACTACCAATTGTGAGAGAGAGTTCCACATCCTTATTGCCCTGACAGTGAAAAAACCCCTGCGTAGTGTAAGGTTAAACCGCTTCTCCTCCAGTCTCATTGTGTGGCCCTGTATCCTCATACAATCCCTGGGACTGAATAGTTTTTTCCTATGCTGGGATCCCCATTGAGGTATTTGTAGATCACTATCATGCCCCTTCTCAACTACTTATAACTAGAGTTGAGCGAACACCTGGATGTTCGGGTTCGGCAGGTTTGGCCGAACTTTGCGAAAAAGTTCGGGTTTGGCACCGAACTTGACCCGAACTTGACACCGGACCCCGAACCCCATTGAAGTCAATGGTGACCCGAACTTTTGGGCACAAAAATGGCTGTAAAAAAGTCCTGGAAAGGCCTAGAGGGCTGCAAAATGGGGGTAAGAGTAGGACAAGTGCCCTGCAAACAAATGTGGATAGGGAAATAACTTAAAATCACATAAAAAAAATAAAAAATGGTGGAGGAAGTGGATGGAGGTAGATGTGGAGTAGGAGGTTGAGGAGGCGTTGACCGTGGCGGTGTAGGTGGAAGTGGCAGTGGAGGAGGAGGAGGTAGCAAACACTGCTTTTTGTTTGTTTGTTTTTTTTTCTAATTGAGGTAGCCCCCAAAATATTGAGACTAGAGTTGAGCGAACCCGTGAATGTTCACGTTCGGTGGGTTCGGCCAAACTTCGGAAAAAAGTCCGGGTTCGGTACCGAACTTGACCCGAACTTTATCCCGAACCCCATTGAATTCAATGGGGACCAGAACTTTTCGGCACAAAAATGACTGTTAAAGAGTCCTGGAAAGTGCTAGAGGGCTGCAAAATGATTTTGGAACAATAATCTGTCCCTTACAGCAACAGCAGGAACCTGACCCTATAGAACTAGAAGATGATTTTAGAACAATAATCTGTCTCTCTAAGCAGTAGACACTACCTATTCAAGTCAGATCTTTCTGTAATGCAGGATGAGATCTGCAATCTGTCTCTAAAAGCAGTAGTAGTAGTAATCTCTACCTATCTATCTATCTATCTGCAATCTGTCCCTAAAAGCAGTAGTAGTAGTAATCTCTACTCATCTATCTATCTGCAATCTGTCCCTCACAGCACCGACAGCATCCTCTCCCTACACTACCCAGAGAGCATGTGACATGCAGCACTGTGACTCCAGCCTCATATAGAGGCTGGGTCACATGATACACTGGCCAATCACAGCCATGCCATTAGTAGGCATGGCTGTGATGGCTTCTAGGGAAAACCAGTGAAACACTTGTTGATTGGCTGCCCTGCAGCTATTCAACATGCATGATCAAATATCCGAACCCAGAACTCGAACCCAAACTTTTTTTCAAATGTCCGGGTTCGGGTCCGGGTCACGGACACCCCAAAGTTCGGTACGAACCTGAACTTTACAGTTCGGGTTCGCTCAACTCTACTTATAACTAGACATTCCTGTGAATATTTTTCTACTGTGCATTTCTGGAGAGTAATGGTGATAATATTAACAGTACTATTGCTAATACATTTAACATATTACCTTTAGCAAAATAAGAAAACAATCAATGTTTTGGGCTCACTTACATTCTATCTGGCTAGTGGGTGTTATGCTCCAAACCTTTAATCAGGTTGGAAGTACCAATCCTCAAATCAGGTCTGCAGCATACATTGACTGCCAGCGGGCTCCTGGCTGTCAGCTAGAGAGAACTTCAATAGGGCGTTCAGTAACAGAGCACTGTGATACCTACAGAGAAAGTGATGTGACTTCCCAGCACTTCCCATGAATTTGGTGGCTAGAGCATGACTTTTTCTTTCTCCTTCTGCAGAAATAGATCTACAACATAGTGATCTGTTGCTGGCTGATTACATTACTATTATAAATGATATATTGCTGCATCACTGCATGGAGGGCCTGGATCAGTTCTCCACTGACCAGATTCAAACAGCCATAAAAAATTAAGATTACTCAAATGTAAAAAAATGTTTAAATCCATTTATAAAAATCCCCCCTTCCTATTTATTCCAAGGTCCCAACAATATCTTGGATAATCTAACTGGCCTTTTTAGCTAAGTGAGGGCACTTCTTTCACAATCTTAAAAAATGCAAATCTGTGAAAATGTTGCCTTCATGCTAATTTTTGCCATATTAAACCTAACCTGATCTTATCTTAACAGTACAATAATGTTTTACATAAATATATTATATTTTCTCTGTATGTTGCAATGTAATGCACAATTCTTTTTAACTATTAGAGGTGAGAAATAAGGTAATTTTCCTTATTTCTCACTCTGGCAGGCTTCCTGAATCTGTGCAACTGGTCCCTTAGAGCCTCTTCTATAATGTACACTGGGCCGTGGTCACATGACGATATCATCAAGAACAATGCAGGGCCAAGGGACTGCTTAAAACTATAGCAAAGGAGAATGCCAAAGCCCTAATACTTTCGCATATGCCACCTTCTTCTGGTATTTGTTATGACCTCAGCACTGATGCCTTAACCAAAGTGAATCCTTAAGCTACCCCCAACATTAAAATGTAAAACTATGCAATCTAAAATGTAACAGCCCTAAAATAAACTCACTAACCTCACACTAAAAAGGAATATTTAACAGTTAAAGGGTAACTCCACTTTCGTGGGGAAAAAATAGCAAATAAAGGAAAACTTTATAGGGCGTATAATTGCGACACAAATCACATTGTCATTGAATGTTATTAAAAATTATCTTTCCTTTTCAATCTGCAGCCAATGTAATTTTCTGAGAATGCATTGCAATATGGCTACCTGGAGTTGTTCTGTACACACACACATACACATAGAAACATCATTTCCTGCTTGTGTGATTGGCTCACCAATTTTCCCAGCTCCTGCAGCTGCACACCTGACAGTTAATTATGAAACCACTCCCATTAGACCTACTCAGTACAGAAGCACAGAGAAACACTGAGGGATTTCTTCATAATAACAAAAGGTAGGAATCTGCAACAAAGTTTTTTATAATCCAGCATACATAGATCACCCACAGGGGAATGTTTTTTTCTTAACAAAAGTGGATTTACGCTTTAACTTAATCTTAACACCTAATCTAACCCTTTCGCTTACAGCAGAACCCCAGCCAAAAATGATTGGCCATACATTAATCTTTTTTTTTTTTGTTTAACCAGCTGGTTGAAAGAAAAAAATGACCCAATTTTCCCATTCACACACTAAATGTAGATGGGGAAATCCTTCACACTGTGCTATTGTGTTCTGACAGCGTGGAGCCATCCCCACAATCAGAATACACTGATCAGTGCTGCGAGCTATAGCCAATGGCACTGACTGTTTGGGAAAAATCGAATTAGTAGATAGACTTCTGTACAACCAGCCTGCTTATACATTGATTGAAATTCGGCCGGTCCCTGCTGAAATGGCTACATTTTGATGAATGTATGGTCACCCTTAGACCAGATTGTTCTGGACCCACCCCAGCTGTGGCCAGACAGTGAAAGGAGAAGTAGCACAATGATGAGCTAATTTCTCTGTTACTCTGCTTTATCTTCTCACATCATGCCTATTGTCAATACATAAATTGCTTAGCTCATTGTACTGCTTCTTCCTCTTACACTAAAACTATGCTATACAGGAACTGCAAGAGGCTAACACCAGGCTAAAGTGGAACTTCACTTAAAAGTAAAAGTTCCGCTCATCCCTCCACTTCCATATTTCTTGCCTAGAGGGGAATTACGGAAGTTCGGCCCGCTCTTTGCCCTGCCTGCAACTTCTTGGGATACATCATATGTCCCATGAGGCTGTGGGACCAGTCTGAAAGTGTAGCATGATCTTGTACATGCGATGTAAAGAGCTGGCTGTGGAAGTTCCCACCAGTTCCCACAGTGAAGATGGGGATCCGAAGACTGGCAATGAACCGGCCCGTTGAAGACAGTGCCTGACTCCTGGACTGGTGAGTGTCTGTTTCTCAAAAGTGAACAGCTACGTTATTTAAAAAAAGAAAAAAAAAACACTTCAAGTCTGGACACTTTCACTCTCTTCCAGTCCAGGCAATTTTTCAGTTTTCAGCACTGTCACAATTTGAATGACAATTACTCAGCCATGCAACACTGTACACAAGTAACATTTTTTATCAAGTTTTTGAAACAGATAGAGCTTTCTTTTGGTGGTATTTAATCACCACTGTATTTTTTTATTTTTTGCTATATAAATGAGAAAATACAGAAATGTTTTCTTTGTTTCTGTTATAACATTTGCAAATAAATAATCTTTCTTCAAACTACCATTATGGTATATGTATTTGAAAAGTGATCAATCCTGATGTACTTCCTCCAATCCCAGAGGACGCCTATTATGGGTAAATGCATCGGATGGAGTCGGATTTGTGACATCATTATGCCCGGATCGGCTGGTGTGTCCCGTGGTCGGGTTGTTACTACCACAATCTTTAATCTTTGAGCTTGTAAGTGGAATCTTTTTTTTTAATAATAAACACAATAGGCATACAGCACTGCACAATGAGCTTTCTTTTTTGTGCACAATATTCTGCTATTGCCTGAGAGAATGAGGGGACTGACAGGCAGCATCCAGAGTGTTGGATGCTACTGTACACTCTAGGGAAAGCATGCACAAACGGCAGATATGGGAGGACTTACAGTACATCCACCCACATCAGCACTGCTTCCATCAGGCTATATATATGCAGTGGCCAGATGGGAGGTGGTTAAAAATGACCATATTTCCTCTTTAAATTCAGGTACTTACACTGCTTACATCTGAAAAATACATTTAATGCATTATTGATGACAGAGCTGCCTTTGTGTAGATTTGCCTAGATTTCAGCTTTAATGAATTCATACCTTTAATGACCCTAAGATGAAATACTGTCTGTATAAAACCTGACCTACTGCCTAAGGCCCCTTTCACACTTGTGCAACTTGCCCTGCGACTTGGGACTGCAAAGTCGCATGACAAGTCGTTCCCCATGATTTTCAATGAGTATCATTCATATCTTTGTGACTTCAAGTCGCAGCAACTTCAAAATAGTCCCTGCACTACTTTGGTTCGACTTTGATGCGACTTGAGGTCCATAGACCTCAGGATTACACAGGAAAAGCTTCAAGCCGCATCAAAATCGCAGCAAAATATCACGGCAAAATTGTGGTAACATCACGCGACTTTCAAGTCACACAAGTGTGAAAGGAGCCTTAGACTAACTTACTTCCAAACAATAAACTATCTTTATGACTAAATTTTCTTTGCCAAAGGAACTTTTGTCCAGCATTCCTGCATTAAGAAGAGTCACTTAAGAAATAATGGTCCTATAAACTCAAGATATATACCAATATGTTTAACAACACGATTGACTGATAAACACAAAACAAGGAAATTATTTCTGAATAAAGTAAATGTAAATTTTGTGAGTATAATAAATAAATCTATATTTCAATGGACATACAGAGCATTTTCTAATCACCTAAGAAATTGTGGCAGCAGCTGTAGCAACTCTTTGAAAACTGTTGAAAGAATCACATTAATGTAGGAGCTGTCCAGCATGTGTCACAATTCAGGAATTAGGGCAGTGCTGCTTTTGTACACTATGGACATTTTTGCCTTTTGCAAATACAGTGAGCTGATGCAAAAACTACTCAACAATGTGTTACTCTTTACAAATGGATACTCTGGTTTAAGGAAAAATAATGTAAACCATGGGACTAATATTTTTCAGTTAAAATAAATACATAAACGTAAAATGTAGACTTTGTTCAAACAAACAATACTTTTATTATTTATGTTCACTTATTTCCTTTACTTTACTGTTTGTAGTGCTTATACAAAATTATTGAATGTTTGATTAAAGCTACAGCCACACGCTTCTCAATAATTATTATTATTAATAAAATGTAAAATAATGCTTAAAAAATATGTGTATATTGTATAGCTAGAATTATAGATCTAAATGCAATCACAAAACTCTCATACACCGTAAGCTTTACTATAAAGGTAATTCCAAAAGTTGTTTTCATTCATTCTATCATTAAAATATCTGAAAACCCTGCCATGAGGCCCCATTCACTCCTTTGCCAAAAGGTGCATTGCGCTTGTGGTAATATTAATAGGGCTAGCAAACGCACAATTTGTTGTGTGAAAAGTGTGACAAAATGTGCTGTAAAATATCATGACGCTCACCACCCAAAAAGGTGCGAGAGCTTCTTTGGCACAATTGTTATGCATAGAGCAGAATATTCAAATGACAAGGTTGCGCTATGAGCGTCAAGCAAAAAATGTGCAAAAACACGCAAAAAAGAAAAAAATCAGGTAGGAACATGAGTTCCTGCTATGCCTAGTGTGAATGGGGCCCTAAGATCTTTGTGCAGGTACTCGTTGTGTTGTCGCCCCATGACATGGAACCCATATTCAAAACTACAAATGAATGTGCTGACAAAGATTGAGCAGAAATGTGCTACTATGTTGTCACTATAAGGAAGCTTATTCAGAGCAATGACAATCCAGAGAAGCCAACACTGGAGCAAGTGTATAGTTAAGCAAAATATTCTCTGCGCAACCCAATTTGTGTGTACAATAATTAACTCAATAGTGTAATCCCATACTGTAATGCGTTTCCCATATCCGCCAATATGCAATGGATCAAATAGTGCCATACAACTAAATTACAACCTCATATGCATCAATCTGTGAAAAAATACAATAAAATTAAAATAAAATTATCATGAAACAATATTATGATGCTTCTTCTATTAATGACTTCTCAATGTCATAGATTCAGTCAATACCAATGGATACAGTCATTATATTAAACAAAAAGTCCATTAATGAGTCCTTCATATATATTAAAAACTGTTATGTAGTTTTGTGCATCTTTTCCTGTTGAATCAATGAGTGAATTAATTGTTCACCCTGCACTTTCGTCTTTAAAGGGTCTCATCCACCTTCTCAGGATGATCCTAGGATTACCACCTGGACACCTTCTTCTCTCAAAGGGAATAAAAGCTCAATACGGTGTTTTAACATTTTAAAACAAATGACACTTTTAAAAAACTATTAAAATTTATATTCAATCCACTCACATAATAAGTGCAGTAAAACCAGCAGTGCACCATCTTAAAAGTGTCCTTGCAACTTCATAAAAGGTTAGAAAATACCCTTTTACCCTTTGAGGACAGTGACAAAACATGCCGGGGGGGGAGGTGTAGTAACATCATCACGTTACCCGGAAGTAGCCACTGAATTGCACTAATTGGTCATGCTGAGGACTCTATCTTAAAGAGGACATGTATCTGGTTGTATACAAGTGCATTTAAGGTGGTGCACTGTTGATTTTACTGCACTTATTAAGTGAATAGATTGCATATGAATTTGTTTTAATAGAATAAAACACCATGTTGAGCTGTTATTTACCTTTGAGCGAAGCAGGCAGCATTGGATTGCTGGAGTGGGTCCATATCAGCGTAAGAGGAGGAGGTGTCCAGGTGGTAATCCTAGGAGAATCCTGAGAAGGTAGATGAGACCCTTTAAAGAGGAAAGCACATGGTGACCTATTTATACACAATTGGTCAATATATTGAGATGAGCGCAGAGTGTTAATGGTGGTGGTACTGGGAATTACGTATACGGAGGAGTGTGAGAAGACACAATATAAAGCCTTTGCAGATTCCAAATAGTTGTAGTACATTGGTTGTACAACATAGGTGCAGCATGATAGTGGTGGTGGAACTCAATCATTAATTTAACAGGAGAAGAAGCACAATACTGCATAACACATATTAGTATGTATAAAGGACTCATATTAATGGATTTGCGTTCAATATAAATACTGTGTCCATTAGTATTGATTGCATTTATTACATTGAGAAGCCATTAATAGAAAAAACATCATATTATTGTTTCATGATGCCAGAGCCTCTCTGAATATCTCAAAGCAATTGAATTGAATAAGTAAATAACCCCTAAGAAGGATTAATCCTGGGTACACTGAAATGGTTTCAGACATTTGGACAAAACATCAAAGTTAAATAATGCTCCTGTTCAATGTTTGCAAGGCCTTCAGAGCTCACAAGTGTCCTGTAGCACCCCCATAGAGTAGGTGCATTTTTCTAGCAGCGTTTTGCTAGGTGAGGTAAAATTTAGTCAGGTCTGAGATTAAAAGCAGGCCTGAATTTTTTCATCTGGGCTGGGAGGAGAGGCTCAGGGAAGATTGAGTGGACTTAACAGATGAGGTCGCCAGAACCTCCCACTTCTTTCTAGAAACCTGGGGAAGGTTTCAGGTCAGAGAGCTGGGAGATAGGTGGAGCCATCTGGGGTATTCTAAGGAGCCCTGACCAATTCCCAAGCAGGATTGGCAGGGGGCAGGCCTCCTTAAATACTCTGAGTCAGCCCAATCTGGGAGGAGAAGTGTCGCGTGGAAGTCTGGAGATGTTGCAGAGGCGCTGTGGAGGCTGTGGAGGTCGCCCCATCTGGGGGGGTGACCTTGAGGCCTGGAGGTTCGGGTGCAGCCAGGAGTGGTGGTGATACCTGGAGTCACACAGGGGAACAGGAGAACAGCCGAGGTTCTACAAGGAGAGAGTCTTTAAAATGATCCACCGGTTTGGTGAGTGACAGTCCCTGTGAGCTGGAGGAGAAAGTGCTGGTGCAGGCTGGGAGAGGAATAGTGGATAATCTGTGGAAGCCATGGGAGCCAGTCAGGGGAAGGGGAGTCACTAAGGAAAAACAGGTCAGCGGGACCTGGAGGAGAGATGGCCTGGGAGTTGTAGTCCATCAAAGGCCCGGCTAGCACTGAAGTACTTTGCTACACATTCGGGGGCCCATAATCTCTGGCCTGTAATAGGTGTTCCTGAGGTACTGCTAATGCAGAGTAGGCCTCAACATGTGCCAGCAGCGGTGAAGAGGAAGGAGTAAAGAAGCTTGATACATTTCCTTTCAGGCTGGAAACTAAGTGATTTGCTGGAGAGAAGTAAAAGAGTGATAATCTGCAAGTTCGGTGTTAAAAAGTGAACTGTAGAAGGAACGGTCAGCAAGTTGAGTGCTGGAGTGCTGTGAGGAGTAACAGTCTGCAGTGCAAGTGTGCATATCCAGGACTGTATATGGAGTTAGTGTACCATAATTCTTTGGGCATCCCACAGTCATCCCTTATCCCCATCCAAGTTATTTCCCCTAAATTAAACAATAAAAACTAGAGCCGGCCTGTTCAGTGTCTCCGGATGTGTGAAATATGGTGTGATTGAGGGCAGCTATAAGGTGAACCACTACTACCAGCCACTCTCAAGGGAGTACATGGCTACATTTGGGGGCTCATTTATCGGGATTACCTGTATTTTAATGAGAAAAGAGTTGTTTCTCCTGGAGTGGCTTAGAATTAAGGAGAAATTAATTTAACTTTTCATTATTTTATAAAACAATACAGTTGATACTTATGGGACACTTTTGAAAATAAAATAAAAGGCTAAATCCCTGTTCAGTTTATGGATATATAGTACATAAGACAGCATGATATGCAAAGAATGATTATGATGCAATTAATAAGTATATTTTTTCCCCTTAATCATTTTAATATGAAATATGTGTTTCATAATCTCTCAGAGGTTTCTCAGAACACCTCAGGGGTCGAGTCCTAGTTCCATGTTCTGGGACAAGGAGAAGCAGTCCGTGGGATGGTGTTTCAGAGGGTGGATTCATAGCAGGAGTATATACCTCAGCTTTGGTTGGGCTGTATAATATTGTCAGTATCGATGACTTATCCTGTGGATCTTAGAGAAAATAAAGAAAGAATAAAGGAGAATAATGAAAGAGCAGGAGGCCCTTGCAAGCCTTTCTGTGAGCCTTGATGGGTTTGAGGAGTTTATGGTGTTGGCATTTTGATTTTTCTTGGGTTTCTTTTCTCTGGAGACTGCAAATCCCGCAGTGGTCTGTTGTAGGACAACTCCAGGGTCTTTTTCCCAAGCTGTTTGTAATTGTCCTTGTTGGTGTGGGCCTTTATGTCACACTAGCTTGCTGTCCCTAGTTTGCAAGTCAAAGTCTGATGCTTCTAGCTCTCCTTGCTCAGCCCATGTCTTTAACAAACTGTTGGACTTCACACAGGCTTTATTATCACTTCTGAATCCAGAAAGCCAGAGCATGTTCAAATTTTTATGTGGGCACTGTGGCCCATAGGTCTGTGTACCACCGGAGAGAAAAGTCATACAAAACATTGTAGGGTGTTTAGGCTTTCAAGGAATATACTGTATGGTTGTGTTTGCAGACCACTTTGGAATAGAAATGGGTAATTTTTTTCATTTCTCATTAATTAGAGCCTCTTCTTTCACTTCCAGTGGGCAGATTGTGCCAAGTCAGAGGTGGAATCTGGGCCTTCATCTAGCCCCTTCAACACTGAACAGACCATACAGTGTCAGAAGACTTGTTCAACCAGCTGCAGCAGACCCATGCATGATGCTTGGCTCTTGAACCATGTGAATGTTGTGTAGACACTATCCTGCTTCAATGTGGATTCTCTCTGCTATAGAGAAAAATTGGGCCCTTGGCAGTTCGATCTGCCAGGTCACTGATAAATCATTGGGAAACATAATTCAAGCTGGCCCTGTGTACTTGGGTAATTGTTGCAATAAATCCTGCCAGGAATAAGTGGGTCATTATTGCATGGGGAGAAGGTTGTCTGCTTTCTTCAGTCACTCCCTTCACTATTGTCTGACATGGCCAATCCTATTCATATACACCAAATGTAACAAGGATGTGAAATTATCCAAATGTTAATTTATGTACAATTACCTACAACAGAATTCCACTCAGTGAAGCTGAGGGTAGTTCTAGTAACCAAAATAAACAGCTGTAGAGATCCAAGGCCTTGGGACAAAGGGCCTTCCTACTAAAATTTACAGAGCTCTGGCATTAATTCAGGAGTCGTTTCTCACAGGAACTGAATCCTTCAGAGAAGCTGCATACTATTACGCTCTGGCCCGTGACTCACACACTAGCTCTCACAGTGAGGAGGTCTCCCACTTGGCTAAAAATTGCATACCCAGCCACATCTGCATTATCAGCATGGCCTCTCTGAGCTGCTGAGCAAGGGAGGCAGGTAAACTCATATTTCCTAGGCCTGTTCAAGAACCCAGATAGTTGTGGGAAAATGAGCTAAAGTGGCTCTAAAGTCTGAAGGTTTTTTTAACATCCTGCATTCTATGCAGGATGGTAAAAAACCTTCTGTGTTCAGCAGTCCACCTGATACTCACCTGAGCTTCATTGTGATCCAGCTATGTGCACAAGTGTCTTGTCTTTCTGGGGACTCTCCCTTCTGATTGGCTGAGACAGCAGTGGGAGCCAATGGCTTCCACTGCTGTCAATTACATCCAGTGAGCCAATGAGGAAAGAGAGGGACGGGGCGAGCCATGGCTCTGTGTCTGAATGTAGCATGCCTGCTTAGGTGCCCCCAATGCAAGTTGCTTGCTCTGGGAGCACTCAGCAGGAGGGTAGGGCCAGGAGTGCTGGCAGGAAACCCTAAAAGAGAAGGATCAGTGCTGCTCTGTACAAAACCACTGCACAGAGCAGGTAAGTATGACATGTTTGTTATTTAAAAAAAAAAAAAATTGTGCCTTTAATATAACTTTAAATGGGTCTATACCTGCCTCTGAGCATATTGAGTAAATGGGTACTCTGTTACACTTGTGCTGAAAGCAGTTTAAAGATACTATTCTTCAGATTAAACAATTATCACTTTCTGAATTTGCATATTTTTCTTTAGATATGCCAAAAAGGAATTAGCATACCAAGATATCAATCTTGCATACTGGCCTTCTGTCAACAGACAAGGGTGGCACTTTCTACCCCTACTCCATGTATGGAGACATTTTACACTAAACAGACATTTGTTTTGGCAGACACTGATAAAGGTGCTAATAATGCTACTAATAAGCAAACACAACTTAAACAAATATGTTACTCACGTATCTAAGGAATAGGAACGAACAAGAATGTTAAGTTAGCTGTAAAAAAGTGATTTAAAGTTTTCTCTGGTAAGCATTAAAAAGGAACCCCGATCTTTTTGGGCACTTAACTTACCACTAAGGTAAGTCCATTCATGTCTTGTTTTAAGACAATGACCGTGGGAATATAAGAGAAAGGTTTCTTGCCCCCGTCAGCCTTTCTCCAGTGAATGGCCTTGTTTGATGCCCATTTACTTCATTAGTCTAGAACAGTACTCTCTTGTTTCCTTGAGGAACCTAGGATGTCTATAGCTGCTATCAGAATGGTCATTGACTAAAGACTAAGAAACGTATGAATGATATGTTTATAGTGAAATGAAATGCAGGTGCACTGCTACTTCCATCAGAATTCTGTATATGACCCAAAAATGTACAAAATAATAAGAAAAATTATAGAGATAAAAATACTGTAAATGCATAAAACCAAAGATACTGTTTATTTTGATACCATATTTGCATTTACAAAAATCACTGGATAAAAATAGGACCATTGCTCTTTGCAAATATAAGTAGATTCTGAAAAAGAGTATAGAAGCAAACAGAGCTGCAGCAAAGATTGAGAGTCACTTTCAACAAACAGAACAGATGATGTGTACATTAATCACACTACACTGAAGTGGAAACAGCAGCTGTACACTGTCCTGGGAACTTTGTCATGTTTTCTAAGGACATGCATTGATAATGGTGTCTACATTAAAGAGTTTACAAACCATTTCTGGATCACATTAGCATATGTCTGTGGTTTGCTAGTAGAAATAAACATTTACGAAGTGTAATATAACCAGATTTGTTTGAGAATTCTCAGTCCAAAATTTTCTGCATGTTCAAATATGCACATAAGTTTGTTTCTTGTGTGAAATCTATACCTCGGCAACTACTAGTGAGTGTTATTTTGGATGTGAATACATGGCAAATGTTCAGGTTCGCCTGAATGGTGGCTGATTTATAGAGGTATCTGAATTGGTGTGTTTATGCTAGTTGCTTGGAAAATTATACTGCTACTACTGCTTCTACTCCTATGATATCTACTACTGCTACTACTATTGCTACTATAATAATTCATTACCTTATATAAGAATTTTTGACCAGAGAATATAGCACTTTTACAACTTAAAAAAGACTGTGCTTTGAAACCATGTGTATGCTCAACTCCAACACTAATTGAATAACATTATCAGTTATTGGCCTTTTTTACACCTCCCTTCAAAGCAATTGTCTTCTTTTTTCAAATTTTGTCTCTTGCTGTCTTTAAAGCAGTGCCTCTTGCACATTAAGTGTAGGTAGACTGCAGAATCTTGACGCTTCTTATGTTGGGCGAAGGATTTCTTGATCAATTGTTTTGTCTGAGGGTTTATTATTGTATTATTTTTATTATAATACACGATTTATATAGTGAAAACAGCTTATGCAGCACTTTACAATGTAGAGGGGGGCAGCACAATTTCAATACAGTTCAATACACAAAGGACAAGAGGGCCCTGCTCGTAGAGCTTACATTCTATAGGGATATGCACTTTTCATGAACTTGGATTGTGTATACCACATTGTTTTGCTAATGCTTGGTTTTGAGCAATGGGGTTTGTATTTTTTCTTGAATCATACTTACCTAGGTGGATGTTGCATTGATCCGATGCTGCATCGGTCCCCTGCTCTAACACTGAGAAATGAGCGATCAAACACCACTGACTGCTCAGTTCTCAGGGCTCCCTGAGCAGAGAGCTGGTGACTGGGCTGTGGAGGGGGCGGGAGCAGCTGGCTCAGCCGGCTCAACCGACTCAGCGGCTTGCTAAGAGGCTGAGCCCAGTGCTGATCCAGGCATGTGGGTGGATCCCAACTTCATTGTCATGATCTTGCCCAAACCTGGACCAGCTCTGTGATGTCAGCTGACAGCAGGCTTCAGCCTGCTGTCTGCTGAAACTGGTGACAGGAGCGCACAACAAACTGCACTCCCGTGATCCACAGGAGAAGTACAGCCAAACAAGCTTTGGCTGTACCTCTCCTTTAAGTGTACATTTCTAACTTAAACTGGTCATAGATGGGTAGAATGTCAAATGTTTTAAGGAAGTTTGTTTGTTTTTTTCTAATCATTAGTGGGATCGATGCTCATTTTTTACCACAGTGAAGGAAAGATTAGAAGGAGCAGGATGGAAATTCTTTCTCAAATAAACTATTTCTAACAGTGTATGTGGTTTTCGTTTGTACATTCATTCCAAAATCAAATGTTCAAAGCAGATGAAATCTTTCAAATGACATTTAAATGTTCTGAAAATATTCTGAGAATTTTCATAGCATTTCCTAAGACCTTTCCTAAGAATTTGCATTTGAAATTTTATCCATCTATGGTCAGCTTTAGTGTGTTTCTGGGTTGTGAAAACACAAAGATACAAGGTTGAAAATGTTTTTTCATATTCCTACTAGATATGGGATGACTGTATGATTCTTGATGTTCTCCAATTCCTCCATGCCTATATGCCTGGTGTTCATGCTGAACCTTGCTGCAATTTTATCAATCTGATTAGCCTGGCTCTGATTAGCTGTGTATTAGGAGGGAATTCGGTGGTGGAGGGAGGGAGCTCTGCATCAAAGTTGAGGGGGGGATTAGGTGTGGTGGGAAAAAGCCCTGTACTAAGGGGGAATTTTAGGGAAGAGGTCTGTACTGGGGAGGAATAATTTTAGATTGTATACTGGCCTGTGTGTTCTCTTAACCCTATGCTGTGTGCATTACAAACTCCTGTCCCCTGCATGTTACAAATTCTTGGCCTTACACCCTTCCAAGACATGCACCTTGTGCAACATGCCCTCCTGAGCCCTGAACCCCATGCAAAATCCATCATCAATCATGGCTCGCTGCCACCGCCGGGCCTGAAAAAAAAAGAAAAAGCCCCGCCTGCCACAAAGGCTAACCATTGACTGCCTGTTCTGCCGTTTGACAGTTCTTAAATACACCATCTGGTGGTACCGCCCCCATGTGATGTAACCGACCCAACATGCACTGATCAGTGACGTCACACAGGGACGGTACCACCAGGTGGCTCTGCCCCATGCCTATTTAAGAACTGTCAGATGGTGGAGCAGGCAGACGATGGTTAGCCTTCGCCATGGGAGGAGCTTTTTCTTTGGGTCCAGCAGTGGTGGCAGGCATCGTGATTGCAGATGTATCTACATTGGGGACATTGTTTTCTTATTTTTAATAAAGGAATAGAGTTGAGCGAACACCTGGATGTTCAGGTTTGGTGGGTTCGGCCAAACTTCGGGAAAAAGTCCGGGTTCGGTACGGAACTTGACCCAAACTTTACCCCAAACCCCATTGAAGTCAATGGGGACCCAAACTTTTCGGCACAAAAATTACTGTAAAAAAGTCCTGGAAAGTGCTAGAGGGCTGCAAAAGGAAGTAAAATGATTTTAGAACAATAATCTGTCCATTACAGCAAAAGCAGGAACCTGACCCTATAGAACTAGGAGATGATTTTAGAACAATAATCTGTCCCTCTAAGCAGTAGACTCTACCTAGTCCAGTCAGATCGTTCTGTAATGCAGGATGAGCCTGATCCATCTCTAATGATGATGATGACGCAAATCCCTGTCTAACGTCTAGATTATTGTAGAGTAGGACGTAATGTCTTGCTAGACTGACCTGATCCATCT
>BLSH010193535.1:461276-487707 GCA_018402905.1 Glandirana rugosa | reverse complement strand
TCTACCTAGTCCAGTCAGATCGTTCTGTAATGCAGGATGAGATGTTATTAGATCTGCAATCTGTCCCTAAAAGCAGTAGTAGTAGTAATCTCTACCTAGTCCACAATCAGATCGTTCTGTAATGCAGGATGACATGTTATTATATCTGCAATCTGTCCCTCACAGCGCCGGCAGCATCCTCTCCCTACACTACCCAGAGAGCATGTGACATGCAGCACTAAGTGACTCCAGCTTATAAAGAGGCTGGGTCACATGTTGCACTGGCCAATCACAGCCATGCCATTAGTAGGCATGGCTATGATGGTTTCTAAGGGCAAACAGGCGAAACACTTGTTGATTGGCTGTCCTGCAGCTATTCAACATGAGTGATCAAATACCCAAACCCAGAACCTGAACTTTTTTTCCAAAGTCTGGGTTCGGGTCTGGGTCACGGACAACCCAACGTTCGGTACAGACCCGAACTTTACAGTTCGGGTTCGCTCAACTCTATAAAGGAATTATCAAAAATGGTGAATGGATACATACTCAATCACATGGGGGGGCTGGGATCTGGGTGCCCCCTTGTTAAAGGGGGCTTCCAGATTCCGATAAGCCCCCTGCCCGCAGACCCCCACAACCACAGCCCAGGGTTTGTCAGGCCGAGGTCCTTGCCCCAATCAATGTGGGGATAAGGTGCTTTGGGGCAGGGGGCACAGCACCCCCCCACGTTAAAGGCATGTGGCCTGGTATGGTTCAGGAGGGGGGGCGCTCGCTCATCCCCCCACTTTCCTCGCCTGCCAGGCAGCATGCTTGGATAAGAGTCAGGTCTGAATTTTTGGGGGGGTCTCCACGTTTTTTTTTTTCTAATTTTGGTGTTTTTTTTCACATTTTTCTATTGCCGGAAAAGTTATTGCATTGCTGGCAATTTAAATGTATTTTATGTCTTTATATATGTCATTTTTATATGTCAGTTTTGCTGCAGCAGATTCTTAAAACGGTACAGATGCACCACTTACAGGCAGGCTAAGGGGATCCCCCAGGCACTATATTTAAAGGATGTTTTCATTTTTATTGTTTCACTTTAAGCATCATTAAAATCACTGCTCCTTTAAAAATTACCTTTTTAAAAAAAAAAAAAATTGCATAGATACATGTCCCCTAGGGCAGTACCCAGGCCCCATACACTTTTGATGGCCAATAACTTGCATATAAGCCTTCAAAATGGAGACATTTGATTTTCCAGGTTTGAATCCCATAGACCTGAACCACTTGCCGACCAGCCACCACAGTTATACTGCGGTAGGTCGGCTCTCCTGCGTGAACCAACGTACCCGTAGGGCGGTCTGTGTATATGGAATTGTGGGCGCGCATTATCTGCCAGCCACTCGCGATCACAGTACACAGAGGCAGAATGGGATCTGCCTATGTAAACAAGGCAGATCCCCGTTCTGACAGAGGACATATCAGAGATCTGCTGTTACCAGTGAACAGCGGTCTCTGTGATGTCCCAGGCAGCCAATCCCCCCTACAGTTAGCACACACCCAGGGAACACAATAAACCCCTTGATTGCCCCCTAGTGTTAACCCCTTCTGTGTCAGTGTCATTTATACATTGATCAGTGCATTTTTATAGCACTGATCAATGTAATAATGTCACTGGTCCCCAAAAAGTGTCACATAGGGTCAGATTTGTCCGCAGCAATGTCGTAGTTCGGCTAAAATTCGCAGATCGCTGCCATTACCAGTAAAAACATAAAAATAAAAAATAAAAGTCCATAAATCTATCCCCTATTTTGTAGATGCTATAACTTTTGCGCAAACCAATATAAGTTTATTGCGATTTTTTTTACCAAAATATGTAGAAGAATATATATCGGTTTAAACTGATGAATAGTTTTTTCTTTTTTTTGGATATGTATTATAGCAGAAAGTAAAAATATATATATTTTTTCTAAATTGACGCTCTTTTTTTGTTTATAGAGCAAAAAATAAAAACCACAGAGGTGATCAAATACCACCAACAGAAAGCTCTATTTGTTGGAAAAAAAAGGACATAAATTTTGTTTGGGTACACGATCACATGACCGCGCAATTGTCAGTTAAACTGACACAGTGCCGTATCGCAATAAATGGCCTGGTCAAAAAGGGGGTTTGCGGCTCGGGTCTGAACATGTTCGGGAGTTCTGCTGTGAACCAAACGGGGTGTTTGGCACAACTCTATTACTGTTGTTTATATCTTGTGAACATCTTGTTAGCAGTGACCATGATTTAATTTAATGTAAGCTGTAAACAACAAGCACATACTCTACTGGAAAGATAAAAAGGCTTCATTTTAGGAGAGCACAAGATTGAGAGCTGCTCTCCAAAATTAAAACTGGGTAGGATTATTTTCATTGAAGAATAAAGAAAAAATTGAAGGTTTCAAGTCAACTGTATGCAAATACTATGCAAAATGTATTCCCAATAACTTTAAAAATCTAAAACTAAAACCTATGCAACCCAAAGTTAAAAAGCTATATAAGAAAAGAGCATTTAAAAGCATACAAATTAAGGAATGCTATTATCATTTGAAATTTCCAAAGAATATAACAGAATATGTAAAAAATGAAAACAGGGCTGCAAAAATTCAAAATACAGAACAGGTTGCAACTGAGAGTAGGACAAATCCCCCAAAATGTTTCAGTTATAGTAACATAAAAAGTCTGTTATGAACATGTAGGCCCTTTGCAAGATAAATCAGAGTTGGTCACTGAGGACAAAGAAAAGGTACTTTTATTATATACCTTCTTCAGCTCCATGCATCCAAGGAAAATGGGGGAGCTCAAGTTCATAATGTAGATAGTATTAACATAGCCACAAAAAAACCCAAAGGGCTCAGAACTGATATGGTATAGAAACATTTACACAAAATAAAGGTGGATAAATCACCTGGACCACATGGCTTACACCCTTGTGTCCTCAAAGAGTTGAGCACTGTTATTTCACAGCCATTGCTACTAATTTGAATATACTCTTTAATGACTGGCTTGTGCCCCTAGATTGGTGCATGGTCAATGTGGTGCCTAAAAAGGGATCTAAAAAAGGAATCAAAGTTTTTGTCTAGTAACTACAAACCACAAAAGCGTTTCACACAGTTCTCCACACACGTGTGTAAGTTAAAGCGTGACTCCACTTTTGTTGAGAAAAAAACATTCCCCTCTGGGTGATCTATGTACATTGCAAGGATTATAACAACCTTTGTTGCAGATTCCTACCTTTTTTTCCCACAAATAGAGCTTTCTTTTGGTGGTATTTTATCATCTCTGCGTCATTTCTGATCACCACTATTAACAAAAAAAAAGATTTTGCAAAAAAAAAACATTTCTTACTTTTTGCTAAAATACATATAAATATAAAAAAAATGTATTCATCGGTTTTGGCCGATTTATGTTCTTCTTCATATTTTTGGTAAAAAAAAATCGCAATCAGCGTTTATTGATTGGTTTGCACAAAAGTTACTGATTTTACAAACCATGAGAATTCATTTTTTTTTTTCACTAGTAATGGCGGCGATCTGTGATATTGCAGCTGACATGTTGGACATTTTTGACACTTTTTTGGGACCAATAACATTTATACAGCGATCAGAAATTTAACCACTTCACCCCCGGAAGGATTTCCCATGTTAGAACCAGAGCACTTTTTGCGATTCGGCACTGCGTCGCTTTAACTGACAATTGCGTGGTCGTGCAATGTTGTACCCAAAATTTCCGTCCTTTTTTTCCCACAAATAGAGCTTTCTTTTGGTGGTATTTGATCACCTCTGCGTCATTTCTGATCACCACTATCAACAAAAAAAGAGCGACAATTTTGCAAAAAAAAAAACAATATTTCTTACTTTTTGCTACAATACAAATCCCAAAAAAAATATTCATCAGTTTTGGCCAATTTATATTTTTCCTCATATTTTTGGTAAAAAAAAATCACAATTTGCATTTATTGGTTTGCGCAAAAGTTGCCGCGTTTACAAACCACGAGAATTAATTTCTGGCGTTTTTACAATCTTTTTTTTCTACTGGTAATGGCAGCGATCTGCGATTTTTATCGGAACTGTGATATTGGGGCGGACATGTCGGACATTTTTGACACTTTTTTGGGACCAATGACATTTATACAGCGATTAGTAATTTAAATATCCACTGATTACTGTATACATGTCCTTGGCAGTGAAGGGGTTAACCTGCAGGGGGAGATCTAGGGGTTAACTGTGTTCCCTAGGCACGTTCTAACTGTGAGGGGGCTGGGCTACCATGGGCATTAAGAGATCTAACTGATCCCAGTGACAGGGATCAGTAGATCTTTTAAAAACCCACTGACAGAGCGGGCAACCGCCGTGCTTACATTGGTGGTTCCCTGTTCTTTCTCTCTGCCAGGTTATCACAGCTCGCGGGCACACTCCTGCAGAGTGTGGCGGGCAAGAGAGCATGGCACCGGCGGCACGTTCCCATCTGCTAGCTGCGCAAGCGTGAGCCGCCGTTTATAAACTGCGATTCGCGAGAAGCTGCCACAGTGCAGCAGTAAATATACACTACGCGGTCGGGAACCAGTTAATTATACATTGATTACTGTATAAATGTCATTGGCAGTGAAGGGGTTAACCTGCAGGGGACGATCTCGGGGTTAAGTCTGTTCCCTAGGCGTGTTCTAACTGTGAGGGGGCTGGGCTGCCAGGGGCATAAGAGATCTAGCTGATCCCAGTGACAGGGGTCAGTAGATCTCTCACATGCTGCCTGACAGAGCGGGGAACCTCCGTGTTTACATCGGCGGTACCCCGTTTTTGTTCTCTGCTAGGCAATCGCGACTTCGGTGGACTCAATCGATGCAGGGGGCACGATAGTGAGCCACCGTTTATAGACGGGGATTCACGGGACGCTGCCACTCTGCAGCAGTAAATTTATGCGAGCCGGTCGGGAACCGGTTAAGGTCTATAGGCTTAGTTAATTCAGTTTGTAAATGGATAGAAAATGGGCTAAAAGACTATATTCAGAGAATAGTAATTAAAGTGGTTGTAAAGGTAAAAGTTTTTTTTTCACTTCAATGTATTCTATGTTGCCTTGGTACATACAATAGCAATAGGAAGAAATATGCCGTTACGTTTTGGACAGTTCGCAGAGAGGATATTGAGGAACTGGGGAAAGTGCAGGGAAGGGCAACCAAACCAATAAGAGGCATGGTGGAGATCAGTTATGAGGAAAGTTTAGAGGAGCTGAATTTATTTTTGTGTGAGAAGAGACGATTAATGTATTTATGATCACCACGCATAAATACATAAGTGGATATAGTAAACTTGTCATGAAGTTGTTCACTTTAAGGCCATCACAAAAGACAAAGGGGAATGCTTTATATCTGGGGAAACAGTGATGTTGGGTATGGGGTTCTGTATATGAAGGTTTTCTATTTATTTATTTATCTATTTATTTATTTCTCCATTGGTTGAACTAGATAGACTTGACTATGTAACTTTGTTGTACATTTCATATTCCTGCACTCTGCACACTGGGCAATTTATTACATGTAACTTGACCACTGCACACAATATGCTATATTTTTTACATGACATACTTCCTTCATACTTCAAAGTGCTATCTCAACAGTTGCTGATTGCTAGGTATTACAATATTTTATGAAGTTCTTCTGTAAAGACTAGCTATAACACCCAGAAAGATAAGATAGTTGGGGTTGGTCAGTGGGCATGGGTAAGAATAGATTCTTTCTAGAGTTGGGTTTATAGTTGGCTGAAAAGCATGTGTAGCAGAAGAGTTTTTTCAAGTCTATTCTCACTTGATGCACAGTAATTAAAGCATATTGTGTGAGTACAAGGACTGTGGCATACATGTGTCATGTAAACAGTAAGTAAGCTCAGGGTTTCTTTAACCATGCCACTTTAAGCCCTTCCCACTGTTACCACAATTTGGTCCAATGCACCACTCAGCACAATGCGAGCTTTTTTACTGTACACAACTTGATGCCCAAGGGTACTCCATGTCTTTCAAAATCCAACCAATGCCACATTTTTTGTATCTAATTAGTACTGGCCCAGGATGCAAATGTCTCCGTGAGACTACAGTTTTTCTTCAGTTTTTTCTGTGTGACAACCAGGAAAGTAACTTTTTCAGAAATATAGGGTCTGCCCCATGCTGAGTCTGTTCTTCAGTATGCGCCCTCCCTGTCACATTACATTTTGTGACAGGGAGCAAGTGGAGGAACTGACTCCCTGTATGCTACAGCTGAAAGTCAGCATCTTCTGTCAGGGCTGGGCTCAGCCCTCTCTTCTCAGAGCAAGCTGCTCAGCAGAGGGTTAATTGCTAGTCTCAGCTTTCACTCTGTCTCACCTGATGTCCATATCCTGCTCCTTAGCCAGCTCTCCCAGCTATATAAACTGCTTGGATCAGATCTTAGACGCCTTCGCCTGGTCAACGTCTCTGGAGAAATCTCTACTGTGTGTTTCTGTGAAAGACTTTGCCTTTTTGACGTTCCCTTCTTGTTCCTGGATTCAAGACCCTGCTCGGCTGATGTTTATTTAACCTCTCTGATCTCTGGACTCCTGTTTCATTGGTTTTCTCTGACAATCTGTTCCTGTTACCAAACCCTGGATATGTTTTGACCAAGTTTACTCTGTTTATATCAGTTTACCTTTTTATTAAAAAGTGTGATTTTACTGCACTTCTGTCTTTGCCTGATTCATGGTTCCTGACAGTAGGCGAAGGCCATGAATTTAAAAGATGCAGTCATTCCACTTGCTGGTAATATTTTTTCCAAATTGGATGAGCAGGATCAACACATGGATCAGTTTTCTACTTTACTTTAAAAGGGTATTTGGCGTTACCGTACGCTCCACTACTGCTGCCAAAAGCCTCATATCCATCAAGCAGGGTACGAGAACATCATGAAAAAATGAGTGCAGCACTAGGAAAAAAACTATTAAAATATTGCGCAAATTCATAAAATTCAATAGCTTTAGAGTCCATAACATATAAATTTATGTTACATAAAATTGATGGATGGAAGTGAAAGCAGGAAATTGGAAAGTGGTAAGTCCCCAAGATGTGGAAAGGGTGCTCATAGGTATCCTCATAAATGCATCCACGCTGGTGCCTCCACCTCAAGAGACACTAGCCGCTCACCTCCTTGCAAGGACCCCTGATTTAACAGATAGGTCAAACAAGCCTTCCCCACCAGGGCTTAATTGGTTTCTTGTCTGCTTAGATAACAGTGTAAGTGTTCCTCTCCCGACTAATCCACTTCACAAGCCAAAAATCAGGCAAACAGGTCAATTCCAATCCCAACTCAGGCCGATATACATCAGTGTGCAGTACCATGCAAGAGTAATGGGAAAAACATATAGTGCTCTCTGCATAAACAAGGTGCTTTATTGTATAAAGGGTACGAGAACGGTTGCCGATTACGCCATTGAATTTCCTACTCTGGCAGCAGAGGTTGCTTGGAACAATGAGGCATGGTGGCTGCTTTTTCTCATGGTCTCTCGGATAACATCAAAGATGAGATAGCAGCCCGAGATATACCCACTGAGCTGGAGAGGTTGATCACATTTTCCATTCTCATTGACTCCAGACTCAGAGAGAGACCTTCCTTTAAGGGGTGCTTGCAGAAGCCTCCTGTACATTTGGCTCTGAGCTTTGTAGTCCCACCCATGCCTCCCTCACACCCCATACCTCCTGGTTCCGAGCCTGTCAGTGGAGTAGAACCCATGCAGTTGGGCTTCACACCTCTCTCTGCAGAGGAAAGAGCCTTTAGGAGTAGGGATGGGCCGCCCCCCCCCCCCCCCCGGTTTGATTCACACCAGAACATGCGAACAGGCAAAAAATTTGTGCGAACATTTGAACACCGTTTAAGTCTATGGGACCCGAACATGAAAAATCAAAAGTGCTCATTTTAAAGGTTTATATGCAACTTATTGCCCTAAAAAGTGCCCTGGGGACATGTATCAATACAAAAAAAGTTTTTAAATCAATAGTTTTTTTAGGAGCAGTGATTTTAATAATGCTTAAAGTGAAACAATAAAAATGAAATATTCCTTATATAATGTGCTTTGGGGGGTCCCTTAGTCTGCCTGTAAAAGGGCACACCTCTGTGATGTTTAGAATATAGCCAGAGCAAAATGACATTTGTGAAGGAAAAATTGTCATTCATTATCGCGGCTGTAATGTATTGCCAGTTCCTGGCAATATACAGAAAAATCACTGAAAAAATGTGCTTGGTGTCCCACCCAGTCCATATCAGGCCCTTCGGGGTTCCCCCCTAAAATCCAAACCAGACCCTAATCCGAGCATGCAACCTGGCCGGCCAGGATAGGGGGGGGATGAGCAAGCGCCCCCCCGAACCATATCAGGCTACATGCCCTCAACATGAGGAGTGTGGATGCTTTGGGGCAGGGGGGGCTCTGTGCCCCCACCCCAAAGCAACTTGTCCCCATGTTGATGGGGACAAGAGCCTCTTCCCCACAACCCCGGGCTGTGGTTGTGGGGTCTGCGGGCAGGGGGCTTATCGGAATCTGGAGGTCCCCTTTAATAAGGGGGCCCCAAGATCCCAACCCTCCCATGTGAATTAGTATCGGACACATCGTAGCCCTACTACTTCACCAACTTACGTTCGACTCGAACTGCTGACCCATCCCTATTTAAGAGGTAGGAGAGATTGTGCCCTTATTGTGGCCTAGCAGGTCCCTTTTTGAAATCTTGTCCTACCCGTCCAAGGGGATGCTTGCACCTGAGGTCCTGTAGGGGACAGACTATAGGTGGCCTTGTTACGTCTCCTGTCATCCTTAAGGATAAGCCCCTGGTTTCCGGTTACCCTTTCTTGGTCGGAGTCTTCCATCGAGATACAGGCTCTAATCGTCTCTTTGGGTGAAGGCCTGTTCATAGTGCCTTTGTGTCTAAGCACTCGATTCCATTGCAGCTTCGTTCCACTTCACTCGCCATTGAGGCTATTGATGGGAGACCTCTACAGCCTGCCCAGGGGACTCATGAGACTGCTCCATTGACCATGGCCGTAGGGACACTTGACCATGAGATAATCCCATTCCAAGTAATTTTCTCTCCTCATTTTCCAGTGGTTATTGTTATCCTGGGTTACAGAGGCACAACCCCTCTTTTGATTGGCTTTGTGCTGAGGTTCTTTCCTGGTCGCACAATTCTGTAAGACATGTTTTCACAAAGTGGCTAAGGTTTTGTCTACCTCTTCACTCACCTTCCTGCCAGAGGAATACCGCAAATTTAGCGATGTCTTTGATAAAGGTTGAACCAGTAGTTTGCCTCCACACCGGTCGTATGATTGCGCAATTGACCTTCACCCTGGTACCCTCTTGGCCGGGTTTACCCTTTGTCTGTCTCGGAGGATAAAGCCATGGATGAGTATGTTGCAGATGCACTTTCTTGAGGGTTCATCCGCAAATCCTCATCTCCTGGTGCTGGCTTCTTCTTTGTGAAAAAGAAGAGTGGTGAACTGAGACCTTGTATTGATTATAGGGATTTTAATCTCTTCACGATTAAGAGTGCTTATCCGATTCCATTGATTACAGAGTTATTTGACCGCCTCAAGGGAGCAACGGTTTACATGAAGCTTGATCTGAGAGGGGCATACAATCCCGTGAGGATCAAGGAGGGTAATGAGTGGAAAACTGCATTTAATACCAGGACAGGCCATTACAAATACCTCATAATGCCGTTTGGTCTTTGCAATGCTCCGGCAGTTTTTCAGGAGTTCATCAATGATGTTCTTCGTGATTTGCTACAGCAATGTGTGGTGATTTATATCAACAATATTCTCAGATATATCAAGTCCCTAGAGAGCCACCACACAGATGTCTGCCATGTGCTTCAGAGGCTGAGAGATAATAACCTATATTGTAAGATGGAGAAGTGTGAGTTCCATCATGAACAGGTTAAATTCCTTGGTTATGTCATTTTCACTGCTGCTTTTTCGATGGACCCATAGAAGCAGTTCTACAGTGGCCCCGAACTGTGGGTTTACGTCCACTACAACATTTTCTTGGCTTTGCCAATTATGAAATTAAATTATTATTGGCCCTGAACCGTGGGTTTACGTCCACTACAACATTTTCTTGGCTTTGCCAATTATTATCAGAAGTTTATTTGTAACTTCTCGTCTCTGGTCAAACCACTGACTGATATGACCAGAAAGTACGGTAATCCACAAAATTGGTCTCCAGAGTCCATTAAGGCCTTTGAAACTCTCAAGGCTGCCTTTGTTTCTGCTCCTGTGTTGACACATCCTGACCCTACCATACCCTTCATCCTTGAGGTTGATACATCTGAGAATGGAGTTGGTGCCCTTCTGGCTCAATGTCACCTCTGAGAACGCTATGCATCCTTGTGGCTACTTTTCCAAGAAGTTATCTCCTGTCGAAAGCAATTACGAGATTTGGGACAGAGAGTTGTTGGGGATCATTTTAGCCTTTAAAGAACGGAGACGTCTACTCGAGGGTACCGCTGTTCTGGTTCTCATATTGACTGACTACAAGAATCTCAAATTCTTGTCTGAGGCTAAACGCCTCTCCCCCAGGAGGGCACGATGGGCTCTGTTCTTGTCAAGCTTCAATTACACAGTCTCATTCTTACCCCGGTACTAAGAATGTAAGGGCCAATGCATTGTCGCAACAGTTTTCCTCTGCTTCCAAGATGGAGTTGGTTCCTATTGCTGTGATACCTCCTGATCATATTCTGGCTACAGTTCATACCAGTCACACTACACCTTCGGTGACAAGATCCTTGCTGCTCAAATCCATGCTCCTCCTGTGAAACCTTGTGACCGCTGTTTTGTCTATGAGAGTCTCCGTACTGCTGTGCTCCAGACTTACCATTCTCCCAAGGCTGCTGGTCATCCAGGGAAGAATCAGCTCATTTGGGCTATTTCCCAAAAATTCTGGTGGCCTAGTCTCCACGCTGATGTAGCCACATTTGTAGCAGCCTGTTCCGTGTGTGCTCAAAACAAAACACCACAACATCTTCCAGTGGGTCTTCCACAACCCATTCCCAATGGAGAGTGGCCTTGGAGCCACCTGTCTATGGATTTTATTGTGGAGTTACCTAACTCTCAGGGTAACACAGTTATCCTTGTGGTGGTTGACCAATTCTCAAAGATATCACATTGTATTCCACTTAAGAAGTTGCCCACGTGCAAGGAACTGGCATCCATTTTTTGCTCGGGAAATCTTTCACTTACATGGGCTTCCCAATGTGATAGTCTCAGGCAAGGGTAGCCAGTTTGTGTCCAGGTTTTGGTGAGCCTTTGTGCACAGTTGGGAATTCAGCTTTCCTTTTCTTCTGCGTATCACCCGCAGTCCAATGGGGCACCAGAACTAGCCAACCAGTCCTTGGAACAGATTTTACATTGCTATAATTCTGACCACCATAACAACTTGTCTGACCTGTTAACTCCTTGGGCGGGGTTTGCTCACAATAGTGCTGTCAATACCACTTCCCGATTGTCTCAGTTTATGGTGAATTATGGTTTCCAACTAGTCATGTCGCCTGACTCATTTGTTCCTCAGAGAATTCCTGCATTGGAGGAGCATCTCCGTCGTCTTGGTTCCACTTGGGTACAGGTCCGGGAGTCTTTCCGACGTGCCAATGATAGGTTCAGATGCCATGCTGACCACAGACTTCTACCTGTGCCCTCTTACCAAGTTGGGGAGAGGGTCTGGCTGTCTTCTCGCAACCCCCGACTCCGTGTTCCCTCACTGAAGCTGGCACCATGGTTTATTGGGCCTTTCTATATTCTTCGCAAAATCAACCCAGTGGCTTACGCTTTAGACCTGCCTTATAATATGCAAATTTCTAATGTATTCCATGTCTCCTTGTTAAAACCTTTGGTATGCAACCGCTTCACCAAGAGGAGTATGAAATACAATCTATCATTGACTTGTTATCATTGACAGTACCTGGTTCTGACTATCTCTGACTCTGACTATCCATTCCGGTTACAGAACGCTGGCTATGTTTTGACCATGTTTACTCTGTTTATAACATTTTACATTTTTATTAAAAAGTGTGATTTTACTACACTTCTGTCTTTGTCTGATTCATGGTTCCATACAATTTTCCCCTCTTCTTTCTGCTGCTTTCAGCTGCTGCATACAGGAGATTGGTTCCTCCACTGCAACAAAGCTCACTCTCTCTGTGCCTCCTGTCCTTTTGTGTGTCTGTGCACACAGTCGCCTTTAGGTACGGGGCCGCTGAGTGAAGGAGTTGGATCAGTTGATGAGGGATATGGTAAGACAGTGGTAGAGCAGTGATGAGGGAACTTTCTTCGTTCCTGCTACATGGACAGCCTAATCCCTGACTTCTCCCCACTGCTTACCAGCCCTATATCTTTCCTGTCTCTGTTGCTCTGTGAGCTGGTCCTGCTGCCTACTCCCTTGTCTCCTCCCCTCACCTCTGCCTCTCAGTCTCTGTTGGTAGTTTAGAATTGTAAAAAAAGAAAAATAAATAAATAAAAATAAAAAACTACTGACACTATCCACCGCCCTACTGACATCATCTACTACTGCCCCACTGACACCATCCACTGCTCTAATGACACCATTCTCTGCCCTACTGACACCAACCATTGCTTTACTGACACTGTCCACTGCCCTAATAACACTGTCCTCTGCTCTTCTGACACCATCCATTGCCCTACTGACACTATCCACTGCCCTACTGACACCAACCACTGTCCTACTGACATGTCCACCACTTTACTGGCACCGTCCACTGCTCAATACTGACACCATACACTTTTAGGTAGGCTATGCTTTATATTTATACAGTGACAATTGTTTTATTATATTTTTCTAAGTTTTTCTTACTATTTAGTTAGGCCTTGCTAGTTAATTTCGGTGATTCCCAGTGATCTTTGATCTCTTTCATGTTGTTCAGATCTTTACCTCTCAAAGGCTGCCTACCTCTATTCCAGGGTATTCAAAAGAATTTGAGAGGTATGTCAAAATGTGATGGAGGACCTAACCCCCCTTCCTCAAAAATAAGCATGGCAGCAAATAATAAATAAGCACAACCCTTATTTAGAGCGTGACTTTCTATAAATAGGCATGACTTGACATTATTGGATTTGTTTAATTCAATCAGATTAAGGCAACTCCCTCTGGAAGGAACTTTATAATGCACTTGGTTCCCTCTCCACTCCCCACTTTTCTTCACACATTCCTCCATCTTTCCTACAGTTCCCTTTCTCTCTTGCAATTTTGTGTTCCTACTACTACAAAAAAAAATACACTTTGCAAGAGGATTTGCCCCACAGCTTGGTGTATGTGATAGAGTTCAATTTTGCAAAAAAAAAAATACCAAATCACATGCAAGGAAAATAAAAAGTTTTATGCATTTTTGCTTGCAAATGATTGGATGATGGAAATCAGATGACCTTCACCTCATTCATTAAGTTCTGGGGAAAATTCCCTTGAAAAGTCAACAGCCTATTTGTCTTTAGTAAATCAACTTCTATACTGTATATCCTTTAGATTATCATTTCCCCTTCCATATGAAATAAACAAACAAAAAAAAAACTTCACTGACAATGGAAACACTAACTTAAGCGCCTTTACTCACCATCTTGAGTACTGAGTGGAACGAGCATAATTAGTTGAAGATTTAATAAAGATTGATGATTGATATACTGTATGTCTCTTTTGGCCCAACTTTGTCTATTTATTGTAAAGCTATGTTAATCCACTTTCAACTACTGGGCCTCTTTCCATTGTCTTTGAACCTAAACTATCACTGGCCTCCATGCAACTACATAATAAAATGAGAGACAAAAAAACTTCAAGAATAATAAAAAAGAGCAGAAAAGGGGCTACTGACCCTGATCTCTCCCTGTGCAGTTTGTCAGACTTCCTTATGCTTTCTCCACTCCACTGACAGTGTGGGGTTGATTTACCAAAGGCAAAGCCACTCTGCACTGCAAGTGCACTGCAAGAACACTTGGAAGTGCACTTGGAAGTGCAGTCGCTGTAGATCTAAGGGGAATCTGAAATTAGGAGAATCTCTGCTGATTTTATCATCTAATCATGTACAAGCAAAAATGTTGTTTTTGTATTTTCCTCGCATGTCCCCCTGAGATCTACAATGACTGCAGTTCTAAGTGCACTTGCAGTGCACTTGTAGTGCAAAGTGAATTTTTCTTTAATAAACAACCCCCCGGGTTGATCTGTGCCTCCCTTATATAACAAATCAGTTGGCTCAACCAAAAGCTCCTTTATTGGACCTTCTAAGCCTGCTGGCTATAGTTCAAAGACTATGCAGTGTATTATGGTTTAAAAAAATTCTACTAGGTGAATCTGCACACAGCGCCATGATTATCAAGCTCAAACCCACATAATTTGCCTTGAACCCATGGTAACACAAGCTCAAACCTCATCAATAACCTCCATAGTCCCAAACATTAATTATCAGTAGAGTTGAGCGAACCTCTGGAAGTTCGGGTTCTGCTGGTTCGGCCGAACTTCGGAACAAAGCCCGGGTTCGGGTCCGGACTTGACCCAAACTTTGACCCGGACCCCGAACCCCATTGAAATCAATGGGGATCTGAACTCTTAGGCACAAAAATGGCTGTAACAAAGTCCTGGCAAGTCCTAGATGTCTGCAAAAGGAAGGAAAATGGGGGTAAGAATTGGACAAGTGCCCTACAAAGAAATGGGGATAGGGAAATTACTTAAAATAATTTTTAAACTAAAATCACATAAAAAAATCAAAAATGGAGGTGGATGTGGAGTTGGAGGTTGAGGAGGAGGTGAAATTGGCAGTGGAGGAGGAGGAGGTAGCCAACGCTGTTTTTTATTTTTGTGCAAGAAATCATCTCCAAGTTGTACAGGGAAAGTTTCCAGCTCTTGCTTTAAGGGAAAGATTATTGTTCTAAAATCATGTCCAAGCTCCATTCACTAAGTGTTATGTAGCCGCATAAAGCCATATTAGTGTTATAAAATCATGTCCAAGCTCCATTCACTAAGTGTTATGTAGCTGCATAAAGCCATATTAGTGTTATAAAATCATTTTCAAGCTCCATTCCCTAAGTGTTATGTAGCCGCATAAAGCCATATTAGTGTAATAAAATAATTTCCAAGCTCCATTCACTAAGTGTTATGTAGCCGCATAAAGCCATATTAGTGTTATAAAATAATTTCCAAGCTCCATTCACTAAGTGTTATGTAGCCGCATAAAGCCATATTAGTGTTATAAAATCATTTCCAAGCTCCATTCACTAAGTGTTATGTAGCCGCATAAAGCCATATTAGTGTTATAAAATCAAGGATGAGATGGAAATGATTTGTGAACAATAATTTTCCCTTAAAGCAACAGCTGGAACCTTTCCCTGTACAAGTTGGAGATGATTTTAGAAGAATAATCTTTCCCTTAAAGCAACAGACTCTACCTAGTCCAGTCAGATCCTTCTGTGCAGCAGGATGAGGTGTGCAATCTGTCTCTCAAAGCACCAGTACTAGTATCTCTCCCTAGTCCACAATCAGATCGTTCTGTGCAGCAAGATGAGGTGTATCTGTCCCTCCCTCAAAGCACCAGTACTAGTATCTCTCCCTCCCTCCCATCTACTCCCTCCCTTCCATTCTGTGCAGCAGGATGAGGTGTATCTCTCCCTCCCTCAAAGCACCAGTACTAGTATCTCTCCCTGCTAGTATCTCTCCCTAGTCCACAATCAGATCGTTCTGTGCAGCAGGATGAGGTGTGCAATCTGTCTCTCAAAGCACCAGTACTAGTATCTCTCCCTCCCTCAAAGCACCAGTACTAGTATCTCTCCCTAGTCCACAATCAGAACGTTCTGTAATGCAGGATGAGATGTTCTGCAATCTGTCCCTCACAAAGCCAGCAGCATCCTCTCCCTAAACTATCCTGAGAGCATATGACATGCAGCACGGTGACTCCAGCCCCATATAGAGGCTGGGTCACATGGTGCACTGGCAAATCACAGCCATGCCATTAGTAGGCATGGCTGTGATGGCTTCTAGGGAAAACCAGTGAAACACTTGTTGATTGGCTGCCCTTGGCAGCTTTTCAACACGTGGAATAAAATACCAGAACCTCGGACCCGAACCCGGACTTTTTTTGAAAAGTCCAGGTTCGGGTCCGGGTCCCGGACACCCAAAAGTTTGGTACGGACTCAAACTTTACAGTTCGGGTTCGCTCAACTCTAATTATCAGCACTAAGGAAATAAAGATTGAGCTGTATTAAATTATGTGGAATTTTAATATTGTGGTCATATTTCTATGAAGAACTACACATGTATGCCTGGTTGCTGGAGTATGGATAAACCATGTCATTTTGTTAAAATAGAAATATTTGCAATTTCCTGAGATTTCACCAAGGTAGAAACTCTCAGTTTTGCCTCTCTAAATTCTACACAATTATCAAAGGATTGAACCTTGCTACTTGGCGTCCCACCAAGGAGATTTGGTCTCTAAGATACACCACCTAGAGATAAACCATGTAATTTTGTTAAAATATAAATATTTTCAATTTCCTGAGATTTCACCAAGGTAGAAACTCTCAGTTTTGCTCAGTAAATTGCTTAGGCAAAATTTCTTTGTTTTTTGCTTTTTTTAATTTAGAGGGATAGTTGGTATCAAATTGGGTGGATATATTTAGGGTTGTTTATTTTCTATTTTTGGAGGGGGTTGTGAAATCAGAGAACATCGCAAAGATGCAGTAAGAAATGATTTAATGAAAACAGATTACATAGCCATTAAGTAGAATATGAGTATGTTTTTTTTTTTGTTTTTTGTGAATAAGGATATCAACTAGTATCACTTTAAAATCTCTTTAACCCTTAATTTCACCTTCCCTATTGACTCCAATGCAGTTGACCAAAATAGTAAACATTTGCTCATAACTAATGTTTTTTGTCCAATCTTTTAGAAAAGTGTCTTCCTTAGTGTTGAGCCACTCTTTTAATAGTTTTATGTTTTTCACAGTACAGTTTTTATATTAAGCATGAATATGCTGTTTAGATGGTACATACCTAAAAAGTATATATATTTTTTTGCTTTAGCTCATTTCAATGAAGAGCTGCTGAAAAGACACTGCAGAATTATCATAAACATTTTTACTACAGTCCTTAATCATTTCGTCTTTGTTGGTGTTCCACAATAAAAATGTTGCCCTTGCATAACTTTTAGTAGAGGGTTTACTAGACTGAGTGTTTCAATAACATCTGTGGTACGGAGCTGACCTTCTTTCCATTGGGAATCGTATACTGCAATAAACTTTTCAATATAGCCTTACTGTCTTACTGCACAGTCAGAGCATTCTTGTTATTCATAATCTAGTGGTGGTCTCTTCACACATCGATTACTTTTGTAGCCTCTAGCTGAGCAAGTAAAGGAGTGTGTACAGTGAACAAAGACGCTGCTTCCTAGAGAGAAACACATTTAGGCATATAACCCCTAACTTCTGCAATGCCAATCATACTTCAGAGCTAAAAGAAACAAGCATCTTATACAGCAGCTATGGCAACAAAATAGTAATAAAAGGAAAATTCCAAAAGTTTTTTCTGCAATACGTATGTTTTTCCTGCAATAACCTCTATACATTTTGTTTATGATGTCCAATATATCATTGGTAAATTGATAGTGATATTATTCCAATGGATCGCTGACCATAATTACTATGTCTCTGTAGATGATCCAGGTTCCAAGTTGCACTTACATAAAGTTTGAGCATAGCTTGTAAGATTGAATGTTTCAATAAACGTTGTGTCATACAGTTGACCTGTATGCCTTTGAGAAATGTTTTCTGTCATAAGCTTTTCAGTACAGTCATACTGGCAGGTAAAATAGTTGCAATGAAAGCATATAAAACCAGAGTTTGGGCTACAAGGTCATATCTTTTAGACATAAAACCTACTAATGATTTATGGCAGAAAATATATAAAGGATAATAAAAAAAAAATCACAAGCCCAAAAGTCTGGCATAGGAAATATATAATGGTGTTTTTGAAAAATAAAAACCCTGCTATGTTCTGATTCTTAACTACAGTACATACTATTTTTAATAGTGATGATCAGCATATGTAAATATACTGTAAGGTCAAGCTATTCTTGCTTAGGCAAAGACATGTCAGTCTTTTCTATGTTTTGCAAAATATGGGGACTTCACAACTTACACTGATATTTTGGTTATGGGTTGATGCTATTAGGTTACATCTTGACCCAATAAGCAAATCAAATTGTCAGCTAGCTGTCTTACATAATATTATTTAAAGTGTTACTAAACCCAGGACACTGCAGTCACTATATCCGGTCTCCCACAGTACACAGGACATGGAAATGCAATTATTTTAGTAAATATAAACTGCTAAATACATTTTCTCATCAGCAGTATATAGCAGTCTTGTGATTTCTATCAGTTCCTGGTGAAGCTTTTAGAGGAGTTTTAATACTGCACTAAGCTGTCCTATGAGGCTGCAGGACTCCTGACCCTCGGTCTGGACAGTGATGATTAGCCCTGTGCTGATCACATGCACTCTCCTACTCCTAAGAAAAAAAACACTCTAGCAACACACACCCAACTGAGCATGTGCAGCCTGACTCCAAAGGCTCTGTACTATCTGGACATGTCCAGGGGGACAGTGCAGGCAGGGGGAGATCTGTGCATACAAGATCAAGCAGCCTTTTTACACAATGCAGATGATTAACCACTAAGTTTCACAGTGAGTATAACAAGCAGGTTTTACCGCATATACAGACTGATTTTACTGTTGTGGATTTAGTAACACAAGGATGGTGAAATTCTTTTGTAATATATCAGGTGCTTATATCTGTGATCATTGGCACCACAATTCTCTGCCATTATCCCCAATTAATACATATGAATTTGATAAGCAATAAAACCTGACAGCATTTATCGCAAATAGAATATCAATTATATCGACAGAGAAGACACTAACAGGGAAATGGATATAGTTAAGTAATGATGGGTCTCTTGTTTGGTGAATCCTAGTGCTGGAGATGTTTGAATGCAATGAGTTATAATATGTCTAAAGCTCAAACGTAACAGTATTTTTATCAGTTAGTAACTACAAGGAGACATTAGGGTTAATTTACTAAAATTTTAGAGTGCAAAATCTGGTCCAGCTGTGCATGGTAGCAAATTGGCTTCTAACTTCATCTTGTTCAATTAAGCTTTGACAAAAAAACATGGAAGCTGATTCTATGCTGAGCTGCACCAGATTTGTATTCATACAATTTAAATTATAATTATATTTGCCTCATTTAAAGTCCCACCAAACTACCTTTTTGCTATTTATTGAAACACAAGTGGCGGCATAGTACTCAAGACCAAAAAAAAAAAAATCTTAATATGCTTAGCAAGTGGGCGTAAGGAATATATATATATACAAATTAAAGGCAATAACATGTATAGCTAAACCGCCCAATGATCTTGCTTAAGCAAGATTTCAATCAAAAGAAATAAAAAACTGTTTGTATACAAGTTTGATCTACTATGTGGCATTAAAAGCATATTAAAATATTGCAATTTTCTGTCAACCTATATTTTATACAGTTTCTGCATCTGAGCTGTATATAGACATATGTTTTAAGTTTATGGCACTTTATGTCTTATTTTGCTATATTGTTCTCAAAACCAGAATTTTGTATTAAATGAATCACCAAGATGGAGGAGAAAAACTATTGAAATGCTGCGAAATTTATTGGGTTATTTTATTGCTAATCTGCCACTGCATTACTGAGACAAAGGAAACATTTTTCTTGGGTTCTGGCTTAAGTGCAATTAGGTTACTTGGAGGGAAGAGGCAATAAATGTGTGGTGTCAGTATTATGCCAGTTTCCAGCTCTTCTAACATCCAAACCATTTTCCAGTAAAAAAATACACAGTTCCATATGGATATTGTTCCCAAAACAACAAAAAATGAGATTCTGTGACATCCAGCTAATCAGTACTTCTGAGTGTAGTCAGACATTGTAAATCCAGATAAAGAATTTTTCAAAACAAAATGAAGGCATTTTAGAGGCATAGCAATTTCTTTATTCAATAGCAGTAGAGAACATTATAGTGATGTCTTTGCTTGTTCTCACTGATACAGTAAATAGTGAGCAATCACACCCAGGAAGATAACCATAATGTAATTAATGTACCTCTTGGATTTTGTAGGCATATTGGAAATGATCATGCATATTACATACAGTATGTTTCATTGCATCTCAGGTAAATTTAAAGTGGTTGTAAAGGTTGAAGGTTTTTTACCTTCATGCATTATTTGCATGAAGGTAAAAACCTTCAGTGTGCAGCTCCTCCCTCAGCACCCTTAAGCCCAATCTCGATCCAGCGATGTGCACATGGCCATAGGCTCCCACTGCTGTCAATCACAGCCAGTGAGAAAATGAGGAGAGAGCGGAGCCAAGCTTTGTGCTGTGTGACTTAGCCACTTGCCGACTACATACCGACTATAAGTGGTGACAGCGTGGCTCTGTCCCGCAAATCGCTGCTTATAGTCGTCACACACGTGCACGACGGCTAGAGGGCAAGTAAGAAATATAGTTTTTTTTTGCAAAATTTACACTCTTTTTTTGTTTATATCGGTGATCAGAAATGAAGCAGAGGTGATCAAATAACACCAAAAGACAGCACTGTTTGTGGGAAAAAAAGAACACAAATTTTGTTTGGGTACAATGTCGTGCAATTGTCAGTTAAAGCGACGCAGTGCCGAATCGCAAAAGTGCTCTGGTCCTAATGTGGGAAATCCTTCCGGAGCTGGATACACAGAGGGGGTTCAGGAGCGAGCGTGCATAAGTACTGTGGGCACTTAAAGAAGAGGAGGAACCAGGTGCGCTGGCAGGGGACCTGAGAAGAGGAGGATCAGGTAAATATAAGATGTTTGTATTTTACAAAAAAAAAAATATTTAACCTTTAACCACTTCAGCCCGGAAGGATTTCACACTTTAGGACCAGAGCACTTTTTGCGATTCGGCACTGCATCGCTTTAACTGACAATTGCTCGGTCGTGCAACGTTGTACCCAAACAAAATTTACGTCCTTTTTTGCCCACAAATAGAGCTTTCTTTTGGTGGTATTTGATCACCGCTGCGTCATTTCTGATCGCCGCTATAAACAAAAGAAGAGTGACAATTTTGCAAAAAAAAAACAAATTTCTTACTTTTTGCTAAAAGACAAATCCAAAAAAAAAAATATAAAAAAACATTTTTTTTCAACGGTTTTGGCCGATTTATAATCTTCCTCATATTTGTGATCAAAAAAATCACAATCGCCGTTTATTGATTGGTTTTCACAAAAGTTGCCGCGTTTATGGATGATGAGAATTAATTTCTGGGGTTTTTATTATTTTTTTATTTTTTACTAGTAATGGCAGCGATCTGCGATTTTTAGCGGTGCTGCGATATTGCAGCAGACATGTCGGACCATTTTGACACTTTTTTGGGACCATTGGCATTTATACAGCGATCAGTGCTATAAAAATGCACTGATTACTGTGTAAATGCCATTGGCAGTGAAGGGGTTAACCTGCAGGGGGCGCTCTAAGGGTTAACTGTGTTCCCTGGGCGTGTTCTAACTGTATTGGTGCTGGGCTGGCAGGGGAAGGGGAGTGATCACAGCTTCCATATACAGGAAGACTGTGATCACAGTCCTTCCCCCCTCACAGAACGGAGATCCGTGTTTACATACACGGACCTCCGTTCTTTCACTCCGGGGGGGAATCATGGGTAGCTGGCAGAGATCGAGTCTGCCGCACCCGCTCCCTGGCCCCCCGGAACAAAGTGAGGGTGTGAGCGTGCCTCCGGCGGCGCGCGTGCGCTCACAGTGCTCGATCTGGCAGTCGCCGTCATATGATGGCAGTTTGCCTAGCAGAGCCATCTTGTCACCGTCAACCTGCTGTTGACGGTCGGCAAGTGGTTGATATCGCTTTAAATTCTGTTAAGAATTTGTCAATACAGTATATTAGAGAGATTATATTAACTGAAAGTGGATGCAAACCCGATTCATGAAATTTGAGCAGGCATATCTGTCTGTAGTGTTTTGTTATCTCTCTTCAAAAAGCTGTGCCCATTCACACAGGGGCGACTTGCGATCTGACTTGAGTTGCCTCAAGTTGCCCCAAGTCGCTTAACATCTGAAATCCCATTGAAGTGAATGGGAGCCGTCTTAATAAACACTACTGAAGTCGCTTCGACAACAAGGCGACTTCAGAAAAGGTTCCTGTACTACTTGGAGGTGACTTCTATTCAACTTGTGCCCATAGGATTCAATAGAAGTCGCCTCCAAGTCAGATCCCCATCTACATGGAAGCAACTTTACAGTATAAAGAATAGAATTTATTTTTAGGCAACCCCCTCCCTCCCTTCTCTGATTGGTCAAGGCAAAGTTGCCTGGCAAAAGTCATGTTGTAAAGTCGCCTCAAGTCCCTGAAGTTGCGCTGGAAGTCGCACTGAAAGTAGCACTGAAAGTCACACTGAAATCGCCTAGCAAAGTCACGCCAAAGCTGTCTCTTCCTCAGTAGCTCTGTTATCAGCCTGATACGTTCTCACTCCTTCTGTTAGTTGGGACAGAGAATTCAGATAATTTAGGAGGTTGCTAAAATAGATTAGCAGGCTGCTTAACAAAACACAGGCACAGCTCTGCATGTGTGGAGGAGGGGGTGTGTGCCTTTCCTCCAATAAGCTTTCTCATAGACTCTCACAGTGTCTCACAACGTCTAGCTATCAACTCCACCTACATAGGAAGGAGGAAGTGGAAAATCTAACAGAAGGTGCATTTTCTAAACAGTATATTAAAGTGAAGACAGAAGATATACATGTAAGACTTATATAGGGAGGTTTGTGTCATCTCTGTGAATTCTTTATTTTTCAAAATTTTCTTTCCATTAAACAATAACCATACAATTCCATGCATACATTGAACAATGGGAACATAAGCTTTTCCCACCTTAGCTCTCATTTGACATACATATATTGAGCCCGAGTTGGCCTACTATTGTGTCATCTCTGTGGATCATCTGAGGCTGTTCACTTCACTGGGTATATGGAGGGTTTATGTCCACTATAAGTTTATTGTAGCTATATTAATGGCAGTGTCCTGATCTAATCACCTTGAATCTTTACTGAAAATAACAACAAGGGTTTGTTTTTTAAATTTTAAATTAATTCCTAGATAACTTTCAACCAGTGTAAATAACGAACATTTGGTTTTGTGTCCAATATTTTTAATTTGATATTGAAATAAAAGTGTGCTGCAGCATTAGCTCTGCAACTAAATCCAAAGGCATTCTACACTACAATTATCCCCTTTAAACAAGTTAGCTTTATTAGTGTCATAGGCCTATTATAAAAATATTGTCTAGAATTATTTGGGACTTTTTTTTTAATAGCACATATTTACAGCTCCTACCAAGTGCTTACTGTGAGAATATTGTTTTTGGCACGTAGTTCAATAAACCCAACCACTCAAAGCACCATGTTTGGTCTACAAGGAACAAAGATGAAAGTAGGAGATTGCTACTGTACAGACCAACACCAAGATCTTCATGCAGTGCCTGTGTGTTAGTTACAAGAGTGTTAAGCTATTGTATTCTGTAAATGAACTCACCTAAGACTAGGTGCTCTGGGCAGATGGAGGGGGGAGGTGGGAACAGCAGCTGCATGCGACTCTGCAGCCTCAGGAGCTGAGATCAGAGGGTTCAACATTGGTGCGTCAGAAGCATAGCAATAGTTATGCTTCTGACACTGAAAAAAATGTAAACTCTAAATATAAGAGATAAGCCCACGAAGTAGCATGCAGCTATTTGGACATATAAAAGATACAAAGAAATAAGGCACAAGATTCATAGCTTCCAACATTGCACCAATAACAACAAGGGCAGCATAGTAATCCAGCCATGCTGTTGGTGGGCAACTTGCTCCAAAAATGGCCAGAGCTTCTAGGCAAAAACAGTAGTGCAACAAACAATAAAAACAGAACAGTGAGTTGCAATGGCATAATACATCATAGATTGTAGTAAACAATAAAACTTAATGTATATATTTTAGTGGTAATGGGGCTTTAGGTCCAAAAGGAGGAAGTGGAAACAAAAGTAAAAGGTGAGGTGAAGTTAGGATACTGGAATGCCCCTGTTGTCTGCCAGTCACAAGACCCATTGATCATGACATTAAGTGGTGAGGTGGGCTTTAGTATAAGATAATTCCAACAGGAAATGGTCATTGAGAATCTGAATAACATCTTGTAGATGAGGTGGTTGTGTGGCTTTCTATCATCTTAGAACAACCATTCTGGCAGCAATGAGGGTATGAGTTGTGAACGACTGTATATGATGAGGCAAGGTCTGGGTGTCTACTTTTAGGAGAGCCATCAGTAAATGAGTTACTGATACATGAAAAGTCCCAACAAAGGGAGCATTAGACCAGTGAATTTTGGAAAGGATATACCTGACTTGGAGGTATTTGAAGAAGTCTGACGTAAGGAAAAAGTATTTAGAACAGAATTCAGAGAAAGTGATGAATTTGTCTCTTATAAAGAGATCTTCAACCACCCAATTGACCCATGACCCAATTTTTTAGTGATAGGTCAGTGATGAGAAAATCCACTTGCACTGACAACAGTCAATCAGAGAGGTACATTTGCATACCAGTGACAATAACATGACTTGGACCTTTCTCTACTTTCATTAAAGTGATATTAAAGGCAGTTTTTTAAAATAACAAACATGTCATACTTACCTGCTCTGTGCAGTGGTTTTGCACAACGCAGCCCTGATCCTGCTCTTTTTGGGTCCCCCTCTGGTGCCCCTGGTCCCTCTCTTCTGCCGAGTGTTCCCATAGCAAGCAGCTTGTTATGGGGGTACCTGAGCAGACCCGCTCCCAAGCCACTGCTCTGTGTCAATTCACACATGGAGTGCGGCTTGGCCTTGTCCCTGCTCTCTCCTGATTGGCTCACTGGCTGTGATTGACAGTAGTGGAAATTAATGGCTACTGCTACTGTCTCAGGCTTTTGTGCACATCACTGCATCGAGATGGGGCAGACCCCCATCCTTCTCATCTTGGGTCCTCCACCAGTGCATGGCTCCTTCTCTCTCACTGAGTGCCCCCTAAGCAAGCCGCTTGCTATGTGCATGCTCACTCCTGAGCCCTGCTCTGTGTGTTCATTGATATGTTTCCTAACAAGGGCGTGATGAAACATGTCAAGGCAGGGTGTATGATGTCATTCCATCTACCTGGAAGTGCCACTGGATTGCTGAAAATAGGTGATGCTGAGGTTTAGTCTTAAGGGGACATTGTACCCAGATATTGTGGAAAGTGTTTAAAATGGTGCACTGGTATCTGAATGCACCTATCTTGTGAGTGTACAAATTTTAAGCTTTTTAATAAAAGATTAAGACAAAAAGATTTTGTGTTATAATGGTAAAGTACTATGCTAATCATTCTTTTTTAGCAGAGGAGCAAAGGGTGGGGGGGGGGGCTACATATTGTTGGTGATTCATACAGAAGCCAGTGGAGAGATCCCCAGGAGGGGGATAGGGTGGTGAAGCCCTGGGACTAGACCCCCTAAAGGTGAAGGCATGCTTGACCTATTGCTTACACTAACAGGTCCACAAGTTCTTTTGAGAGCACATGATGAGCACATGGTGAAGGGTGCTGAGACCCACTTGTGGGGAACATTTTAAGTCGTGCACTGCTATCTGAGTGCACCTGTCTTGTGAGTGTATATATTTTAAGCTTTTTAATAAAGGGATTCCGTGTTATAACAATAAAGCACTATGCTATTTCTTCTTTTTTGAGCAGATGAGCAAGTGGGGGTTGCATATTGCTGGTGATTCAAGTAGACAACAGTGAAGAAATCCCCAGGAGGGAAAGAGTGATGAAGTCCTGGAAATAGACTTCAAGAGTTTACTCTTGATAGTTGCTCTTTCCAATTGCAGCAGTACAGAAGTGCAGTAGGACAAAAGTGCAAACGTTTTGAACAAACAGTAGTTGGATACAGTAAGTTTAAATTATTTCTAGTTTCCTTAAAGTATTTCAAATTGCTTTTCTTAAATTGTTTGCTTGTTAACATTGGTATTTTGGGAGGACCCCTAAAGAAGTGACAACAGATGAACTTAGTGGTCGTTATACGTTGGGGGTGAACGAGTAGACGAGTTTTTTCTTCTTTATCGTATCACGAAATAACAATATTGTGCCTTAGGGAAATAATTTTTCGAATTTTATATATGTGAGTGTTCTGTCCACGTGAGTCTATCGTCACGTGCTGAATTTTACAAGGGGTGTTCACCCAGAGTCGTGGGAAGTGGTACACGAGTAGTACACGAGAGTTTTCTTGAACACCTGGACAATCACATTCGTTATCCAGTTCGTACGGAAGTGGAAATCCCCCAGATCAGGGTCCCGAAGTGGTGGGATAGGGG
>BLSH010193535.1:401077-412242 GCA_018402905.1 Glandirana rugosa | reverse complement strand
CCCATTTATTTGTAGGGCACTTGCCCTAGTTTGAAGATGATTTTAGAACAGTTATATGGCTTCTACCGTTAATTAATACTTTTCAGACACAGTTTGAAGATGATCCACATTCACCTCCATTTTTGCTTTTTTTATGTTTTTATTTTTTAAAAAATATTTACAGTTATTTCCCTGTCCCCATTTTTTTGTAGGGCACTTGCCCTACCCTTACCCCCATTTTACTTCCTTTTGCAGCCCTCTGGGGCTTTCCAGGACTTTCCTACAGCCATTTTTGTGCCTAAAAGTTCGGGTCCCCATTGATTTCAATGGGGTTCGTTGTCCGTGCGATCGTTCGGGTTCCGTCCGGACCCGGACCCGGACTTTGTCCCGAAGTTCGGACGGACCAGCAGAACCCAAACTTCCAGGTGTTCGCTCAACTCTAGTTATAAGGTCACTTTTTATGGAACGCCAAAAGAAGCAATTTTTTTCTAAGTTCGTACACTTCAGTTGCTGTAACTAAGCCATTTCATGAAATAGAAAATCAATCAATAGAATTTATTCATTTCAAAATCTAAAATTACAATCAGAAAAGAGCCCTCACGTAGTGAGGTGCTCAATCGTTGCCATACAAAAAGGCGAAACACATAACAAAGGGACCACGGACTAACATACAATAACATACAAAACAGTGGACGTCCGGACGCCTGGGGGACTAAAATACCTGGACCACCTATGGGGGTATGCCCATCCCCAAAGGAGCGTGAGGTGGTACCAGTTGTCACAGTGCCAATAGCTGTAAAACATCAGCAACAATGTGCCGATGGAACCCCATACGGGGTGTATAGTGCCAAAGTACCCTTTGTGCACAACACAGCTGTGATGCTGGAGGGAGGACCAAAAGTGGGGCGACTATCAGGTTGGATGGCTATGCTAATCCAGACCCAGGAATGTACCCATAGATCACAGGAATACACGGGATATGGTGTCTAACTCCCATGTACGGGTGTATGTCACGCATGTAAGGAGTGAGTCCCGTTTGTGTTGGGTAGCTGTGTACTCCGGGTATCAGCTCCAATGTCCTGTGGTCCGGGTAATCTGGGTGTATGGTGTACCCCTGTCCAAGTATGAGCCAAGGCACAGCTCTGGAAGTCAATGGGGAATACCCATGACGAGGGGCTGGTCCGTGGTCCCTTTGTTATGTGTTTCCCCTTTTTGTATGGCAACAATTGAGCACCTCACTACGTGAGGGCTCTTTTCTGATTGTAATTTTAGATTTTGAAATGAATAAATTCTATTGATTGACTTTCTACTGACCTGTTGTTAATTAGGACATATTTTAGCCACTTCATCCCTCTCTTGGGACCACTTTTTTTGCCATGTTTTTTGGGCTTTATAATATGTCCCACCTGTATGGGTTACAGGTCTACCCCCTACTGGTTAAAGTACTTGCAGACACACCACTGCATTTTGTTTTTTGTCATTTCATGAAATAGCTGGCAAAAAGCTAGATCCATTTGTTGATAAGAACTAATATTTTGACTCAAACTAAAAAAAAAAAAAAAGTATTTTAAGTTCTTAATCAGATGATACAGGCAATTAAAAACATGGGACAAATAGGTCCCTGGGTCCTCAAAGTGCTAAAGGGACCCCCTAGGCACTATATTTAAGCAATTTTTTCATTTTTATTGTTTTACTTATACATATTATTTTACATCATTAAAATCACTGCTCCTTAAAAAACGATCATTTTTAAAAACTAGACATGTGCACTGCTGAAAAATATATTTTTTTATTTTCGTTTTATTACGTTTTTTTTCTCATTTTTCAGATCATTCGTTATGAACGAAATTCGTTATTCCAAGAAAATTGTAAATTCTGAAACATTCAAATTCAGTTTGAATTCAGTTCGTTCCATTCATATAAATGCGGTATTAGTTATTAGAGTTGATCGAACCTCTAGAAGTCCGGGTTCGGCAGGTTCGGCCGAACTTCGGGACAAAGTCCAGGTTTCGGGTCCGGACTTGACCCGAACTTTGACCCGGACCCCGAACCCCATTGAAATCAATCGGGACCAAAACTTTTAGGCACAAAAATGGCTGTAACAAAGTCCTGGCAAGTCCTAGAGGTCTGCAAAAGGAAGGAAATGGGGGTAAGAGTTGGACAAGTGCCCTACAAAGAAATGGCGATAGGGAAATAACTTAAAATAATTTTTAAGCTAAAATCACATAAAAAAAAATCAAAAATGGAGGTGGATGTGGAGTTGGAGGTTGAAGAGGCGGTGAAAGTGGTGGTGGAAGAAGAGGAGGTAGCCAACACTGTTTTTTTTTATTTTTACGCAAGAAATCATCTCCAAGTTGTACAGGGAAAGTTTCCAGCTGTTGCTTTAAGGGAAAGATTATTCTTCTAAAATCATCTGCAAGCTCCATTCACTAAGTGTATTCTAGCCGCATATAGCCATATTAGTGCTGTGAAATCATGTCCAAGCTCCATTCACTAAGTGTATTGTAGCCGCATAGAGCCATATTAGTGTTATAAAATCATGTCCAAGCTCCATTCACTAAGTGTATTGTAGCCGCATAGAGCCTTATTAGTGTTATAAAATCATGTCCAAGCTCCATTCACTATCACTAACTGTATTATAGCCGCATAGAGCCATATTAGTGTTATAAAATCATTGATTTTATAACACTAGTAAGGCTCTATGCGGCTAGAATACACTTAGTGAATGGAGCTTGGACATGATTTTATAACACTAATATGGCTCTATGTGGCTAGAATACACTTAGTGAATGGAGCTTGGACATGATTTTATAACACTAATATGGCTCTATGCGGCTACAATACACTTAGTGAATGGAGCTTGCAGATGATTTTAGAACAATAATCTTTCCCTTAAAGCAACAGCTGGAACCTCTCCCTGTACAAGTTAGAGATGATTTTAGAAGAATAATCTTTTCCTTAAAGCAACAGACTCTACCTAGTCCAGTCAGATCGTTCTGTGTAGCAGGATGAGGTGTGTAATCTGTCTCTCAAAGCAGCAGTACTAGTATCTCTCCCTAGTCCACAATCAGATGGTTCAGTAATGCAGCATGAGATGTTCTGCAATCTGTCTCTCACAGAGCCAGCAGCATCCTCTCCCTAAACTATCCTGAGAGCATATGACATGCAGCACGGTGACTCCAGCCCCATATAGAGGCTGGGTCACATGGTGCACTGGCCAATCACAGCCATGCCATTAGTAGGCATAGCTGTGATTGTTTCTCAGGGAAAACCAATGAAACACCTGTTGATTGGCTGCCCTTGGCAGCTATTCAACACGTGTAATAAAATACCAGAACCCCGAACCCAGACTTTTTTTGAAAAGTCCGGGTTTGGGTCCGGGTTCGGGTACCGGACACCCCAAAGTTCGGTACGGACCCATACTTTACAGTCTGGGTTCGCTCAACTCTAGTTATTATCGGTAATTTGGAAAAATTAGAATTCGGTTTGTTCTATTTGTATAGATGCAGTATTTGTTATTTTCGGTAATTTGTGAATTCGGAAACATTCAAATTAGGTTTGTTCCATTCATATAGATGCGGTATTCGTTATTATGGGTTATTCTGAAAAATTAGTATTTGTTACATTCACCAACCGGCAGACAAATTTGAAAGGAAATTCCAATACTTAACTAATTTTATTGTTTATAACTATTCGTTTTTATTATTATTTATTAATAAATAATAATATTTAAAAAAACTATAATAATGGTTTATAATTCATTAAGTTCACTAACAGTCAAATTTGAAAGGAAATTCCAATACCTACCTATAATTTGATAGTTTATACCTATTATTATTGTTTTTATTATTCTTATTATTAATAATAATAAATAATAATAATAATTTAAAAAACTATAAAAATGGTTATGGTTAGTAAAAATAATAAACGTAATAATTTAATTATAATAGAAATTATCCAAATGTTTTTTGTTATTTTTAGGATTTTGTATTTTCGGATTTTTCGTTTTTATATTCAGATTTTCATTCTTTCAAATTTTTGGATTTTCGTTCTTATTTTCGGGTTTGCGTTCTTCTGAATTGTCATATTTTTGTTCTTACTTTTGGATTTTTGTCCTTTCAAATTTTTGGATTTTCGTTCTTATTTTCATATTTCCATTCTTTTGAATTTTTGAATTTTGGATTTTCGCTCATTCGGATTTTCGTTCATTCGGATTTTCGAATTTCTGATTTTCGTTCGTTTGGATTTTAGAATTTTGGATTTTTGTTCTTTCCGATTTTCGTTCTTTTCAAAAATTAGTTTTCGGAAAAATTTGTGAAATGGTTTTTCGTTATTCAGACATTTCCAAACTAACGAATATTCAGAATTCTGACGAAAAAGGAATTAGGAACTAAACTAATTGCACACATCTATTAAAAATGTTTTTTGCATTGATACATGTCCCCCAGGGCAGTACCCGGGCCCCCATACCCTTTTTATGGTCAATAACTTGCATATAAGCCTTCAAAATGGTCACTTTCGATTTTTCAAGTTCAGGTTCCATAGACCTTAATAGGGTTTGGGGTTCGGATCCGAACTTTTTCCATGTTCGAGAGTTTTAGCTGAAACCGAACTGGGGGTGTTCGCCCCATCTCTTTATGTCACTAAAATTATGTTTCAGGCCAGAGGCGTAACAAGAACCTTCAGGGCCCCAGGGCAAGAAATTAGGAAGGGCCCCCCTGACCCCTGGCCTCTTCTCGCTGATCCTGGGGCCCTTTATTCCTATCACGGGTCCCATTATTACAGTCCTGCAGCGGGAACCTGGGAACCGCAGAAGACAAGTAAACTGAATAGGAGGGGTGGCGGGGGCAGCATATAGAGGAACCAATCTCCTCCATTAGGAGGAAAATGGAGGAGATTGTTTTTTCTAAATGCTGCCCCCGCCATCCCTCCTATTCAGGTGTACAAGGGAGGCACACGGGCCCCCTGGAGCATGGGGCCCGGTTGCAATCGCAACCCCTGCAACCCCTATCGTTACGCCCCTGTTTCAGGCACAAAATTTGGCACATTTTCTGCAAAAAATGCATTATTTAAGTTTTGCACATTTTCTTTTAATGTGACAAAAAAAGTAATAAACAAAGCAAAAAAAGAAAAAAATATATATATTAATGGTAAAAAAAGAAAGAAAAAATCTGTAGAAAAATAAAAGCAGATTACGTAAATTCAGAGATAATTAGGGTTAACTAAGGCTTAATAAGGGGTTTAAATAGGAATACATTTTTACCTTGTAAACTTTCTTTAAAATGGTTTCAAAGCTAGAATGTTTTTTTACCTTAATGCATTCCCTGGCAGAGAGCACTGATCAGAGTGTTCTGGCGGGGGGGAGGTCATCCCCCTGTCAGAACACAATAGCTCAATGGGGGAGATCACTATACTAATTTAGTATAGTTAGTATAGCGGCTTCAAACGGAGCTGATAGTTTTTTTTTTCCGTTCACCCCGCTGGGTTGAATGGAAAAAATGAATAGTGTATACCAGGCTTTAGGCTGGTAAGATATATTTAGGCTAGGTTCAGTTAGCTGTAGATAATGGTATTTTTACTGCTTGCCATACATTAATCATTTTTTTTTTGCTCAACACACTGATTAAGGTTGCCGGCACTGATCATTCAGGAAAAATCAGACAGACTGGTTGTACACAAGTCATTTGATAGATCAAATTGTGTACAACCAGCATGCCCATACATGGATTGAAATTTGGCTGGTCCCTGCTAAGCTGGCCAAATTTCGATTCATGTATGGCTTCCCTTGGATCTAGGATCTACAGCAAAAAAATGGTAAAATAATAATGAACTGGAAGATCATCAGCTGGAAAGTGTTGATTGCATACAGGATATTAACGTGTTACTAAACCCGGAACCTTCATTCACTATATGTGGTCTCCCACAGTACACAGACCATGGAAATGGAATTTTAGTAAATATAAACAGATAAAGATAAATACCTTTTCTCATCAGCAGTATACAGCGGTCTTGTGACTTGTATCAGTTCCTAGTAATGCTTGTAGGACAAGTTTTCATTCTCCCCTGATCCTCTGTCTGGTGATTGGCTCTGTGCTGATCACATGCACTTTTCCAAGAAAAAAAAAACTCTCTAGAAATACACACCAAACTGAGCATGTGCAGCCCATCCCCTGGCTCTGTAAATATCAGGATATTTTTGGAGACAGTGGAAGAAGGAGGGGGGGGGATCACAGAAGACAGGATCAAACAACCTTTATACACAATGCAGAGGATTAACCCCTTAGGTTCCACAGTGAGTATAACAAGCATGCTTTACTGCATATACAGACAGACTTTACTGTTGTGGGTTTAGTAACACTTTAAGTAAGAAGCCAATTGGAAATAGAGTATGGTGAGTAAGTAAACTGGAAATTAAAAGTTTCAAGTTGTAAAACATCTGATAAAAGGACCACACCATAACCCTAAAGAGATTAGCTCATTATAAATATTTAACAGCTAAGTGAGATGATTCACATTAGATTGAAAATGTAAGCTCTTATCCAAAAATTAGTGTACTGTAAATTTAAACCCATTCAAATTTAAGTAAACCTTTGGAAGATGAATGCACTCTACATACACAGAAAAGAAGTAATGTTTTTGTATGGAGGAGATGAAAATATTGGTGGCGTATGCCCCCCCCCCCCCCCCCACACCTTAGTATCCTGATAATGTTATAATATAAGGAGATATACAATGTATCATCTAAAATCCTATTGATATAGACACTAGTCTTTCTGAACTGCAAAGAAAATCTAGGAATTAATCAGAAACTTGCAAACCAAAAGCCTGACTTGTGTTTGCAAAGACTGGGATTCAATAAAGGCCCTGTGAGCTATACCTGATGAATACTACCAATATGTCAGCTGATTACACCAAATCGATCCATCATGATCTGCCAAATTAAGACCCCTTTCACACTTGTGCGAGTTGTCCTTCAATTTGGGACTGCAAAGTCACATGACAAGTCGTTCCCCATTATTTGCAATGAGTACCATTCATATCTGTATTCCCTGTATTACTTTGGCCCAACTTTGATGCAACTTGAGGTCCATAGACTTCAATGTTAAAATCGCACCTGAATAATATAGATGTGATTTCTGTACTATTTCTGTATGACTTAATATGTTTTCATTGTGCCAAAGTTGCAACAAAGTCAGACCAAAGTGTACTGATCCGAAATTGTGGCAAAATCGCGGTAAAATCACGTCGCACAAGTGTGAAAGGGGCCTTAAGGGAGCTTGTTAATAATTTGACTTGTGTTTTATGTTGTATTTTTAAATGCTAGGTTCACCTTTTGAAAAAAAACAAAAACAAACAATAAATGCATAAAAAAAATCTAATTTATTATTTTTGCTACAGGAGCCTTACAGGAGTTTTAACTGAAAAAGGGTTAGGTATGCCTAGGGTTTAAACTGCATAGGCTGCTTAACCACTTCAGCCCCAGAAGGATTTCCCACATTAGGACCAGAGCACTTTTTGCAATTCGGCACTGCGTCGCTTTAACTGACAATTGTGCAGTCGTGCGACGTTGTACCCAGACAAAATTGACGTCCTTTTTTTCCACAAAACTAGAGCTCCCTTCTGGTGGTATTTGATCACCTCTGCGTTACTTCTGATCACTGCTGTAAAAGAAAAAGAGCAACATTTTTGAAAAAAACAGTATTTTTTACTTTTTGCAATAAGAAATGTCCAAAAACAATATATAAAAAAAGTATTTATCAGTTTTGACCGATATATATTCTTCTACATATTTGTGGCAAAAAAAAATCGCAATCAGCATTTATTGATTGGTTTGCACAAAAGTTGCTGCGTTTACAAACCATTCGAATTAATTTATGGCGTTTATACAATTTTTTTTTTTTACTAGTAATGTCAACGACATTTTTAACACTTTTTTGGGACCATTGACATTTATACGGCAACCAGAAATTTAAATAGCCACTGATTACTGTTTAAATGTCACTGTCAGGGAAGGGGTTAACCTGCAGGGGGCAATGAAGGGGTTAACTGTGTTCCCTAGGCATGTTCTAACTGTGTCGGGGCTGGGCTGGCAAGGGCATAAGGGATTTAACTGATTCAGAGTACTGTCATGCCGCCTGACAGAGCGGGGAACTGCCGTGTTTACATCCGTGGTTTCCCACTTTTCTTCTCTAGCAGACAATCGTGGGTCGCCGGTGGACATCGAGTCTGCCCGACCTGTGGCCCCGCTCAGGGGCAATGAAGGGGTTAACTGTGTTCCCTAGGCATGTTCTAACTGTGTGGGGGCTGGGCTGGCAGGGGCATAAGGGATTTAACTGATTCAGAGTACTGTCATGCTGCCTGACAGAGCGGGGAACCGCTGTGTTTACATCGGCGGTTTCCCACTTTTCTTCTCTAGCAATCGTGGGTCGCCGATGGACATTGAGTCTGCCCGACCTGCGGCCCCGCTCAGGGAGCATGCAGCGGGCACTCTGCAGCAGTAAAAGTATACAGTCCTCAAGTGGTTAAAATTAGCAGAAAACAAAAAAAGTTAATATACAGTATTTCATGTTTCTGGATAAAAAAATTAAAAACATGTATTTCTTGAAGGTTTAATTTAGTCCTGAGTGACCTTAGGGTAGAATAGTGGCCAGGGTATGGACATGCTTTTTTTTTTTTAAGTCAGCAGCTGCAAATACTAAAATTAGGTACATACCAGTGCATTGGGTCTAGAGCTGTCTTATCACAGCCAGTTCTTCTAATCAGTGTGGGTTCCCTTGGATACAGGAGCTGGATGTGGCTTCCTGAGGAACCACAGCTGGCTCCCCACTGTTCATGTGTGAGCTCATGCAGCATTATGTGATGTGTCCCAGGAGACTGTGAGAGGTGAGGGGGTAGGCCAAGGGACATCAGTCTCACCTAGGTGAGGATTGCAGAAGTGGGAATGGGTACCAATATAAATCAGCACTACCCCCCCCCCCCCCAAAAAAATGGAAAAATAATTATTTTTTTTATCCTTATTAGGTAATTTTATACTTCCCTTCCACTAGGGACTTGGTGGTCCAACAGCCTTTTGATTTGTAATGGAAATACAAAGCAAGTGTAAGAGAAGATGGGGAGACATAAAGTGGTTGTTAAGCCTCTCTAACATCTTTATACTATCAGTGTTTTCTCCTAATGCTGTGTGCCCCTGTGTGTGTGAAATATATTTTAAAAAATGCAGTATATATCTGATTTCTGAGTGCCTCTTGGCTCTCATGTGACCGGCCGGTTCTCTCCTCTCACCGTCTGACAGCTGCAGTGGGTGGGGCTGAGATTCCCCCACTTATGTCAGTTGGGAGGGGAGGAGGATAGGAGGAGAGAGCCGGCTGGTCACGTGAGCACTGAGGGGCACTCAGAAATTAGGTATATACTGCATTTTTTTATAAATCACACACACAGGGGGGGACAGTATTAGGAGACAGTGCTGATAGTATAAAGATGTAGATGTTATTCCAGCAGCAGGAGGGGGTGGGCACTGCCACTAGCTGACAGATAGGAAGAGAGGGGGCAGAGAGGACAGAAAAGGACAAGAGAGACAGCAGATGATGGAGGCACTTAAACTGACCACGGTGTCAGGGCTCTGCAGCCATGATATATCGTGGTCAGTTTACAGGGGGGGGGGGCACAGCAAGGCAAATCAGCCATGTATTTCAGGTGATTCAGGACGCCAAATTACACAGCACAAGCACCGTGCTGTATAGCATACTTTAAAGGGACAGGATCCATTGTTTAGGGTAACAAATGCTTTGACCACTTCAGCCCTGGAAGGATTTCACACTTTAAGACCAGAGCACTTTTTGCGATTCGGCGCTGCGTCGCTTTAACTGACAATTGCGCGGTCATGTGACGTTGTACCCAAACAAAATTTGTGTCCTTTTTTTCCCACAAATAGAGCTTTCTTTTGGTGGTATTTGATCATCGCTGCGTCATTTCTGATCGCCGCTATAAACAAAAGAATAGCGACAATTTTGCAAAAAAACCCAAATTTCTTACTTTTTGCTAAAATACAAATCCAAAAAAAATATAAAAAAACATTTTTTTTCATCGGTTTTGGCCGATTTATATTCTTCCTCATATTTGTGATAAAAAAATCGCAATCGGCGTTTATTGATTGGTTTGCGCAAAAGTGGTCGCATTTACGGATGATGAGAATTCATTTTTGGGGTTTTTATTTTTTAAATCTTTTACTAGTAATGGCGGCGATCTGCAATTTTTAGCGGTACTGCGATATTGGGGCGGACATGTCGGAACATTTTGACACTTTTTTGGGACCATTGGCATTTATACAGCGATCAGTGCTATAAAAATGCACTGATTACTGTGTAAATGCCATTGGCAGTGAAGGGGTTAACCTGAAGCCAAGGGTTAACTGCTCTAAGGGTTAACTGTGTTCCCTGGGCGTGTTCTAACTGTGTGGGGACTGCCCTAACAGGAGAAGGGAAGCGATCACACCTTCCCCCTCGCACAGAACGGAGGTCCGTGTTTACTTACACGGACCTCCGTTCTTTCACTCCGGGGGGGGCATCGCGGGTGGCCGGCAGAGTCAATTGACTCCGCCGCACCCGCTCCTTGGCCCTCCCCGGACACAGTGAGCGCGCGGGCGCGCCTCCGGCGGCGCGCGCGCTCACTGTGCGCGATCTGGCAGCCGCCTTCAGATGACGGCGATTTGCCTTAAAGAGCCACTTTGCCGCCGTCAAATGCCGATCGGCGGTCGGCAAGTGGTTAAACTATGTCACTGGATCTCCTGTGAAATCTAAGAATGAATTATGCTACAGTGTTTGCAGCTGGAGAGGTCAGTGAGGGTTTAATTACCTTATTTTGTTTTTTACACTGTCGTATTAAGTAAGAATCTAAAGTGTCCTCTAGGTCACTGTATCAAATTGGTGAACGGCTGGCGGCTAGCCGTAAACTGCCGCCGTTTCACCGAGAAATTCCGTTTAGCGGCAGTAGACTTCCGCCGACGGTCTAGCGCGTGTCACTCGCGCGCGCGGCGGCCTCCGCGCGGGCGCGCGAGTGACACAGGCCCCTCCCGGTTCCTCGCCCACGCCGCCTCAGTTAACTGAGACGGCCGGTGGGCGCTACGGGGGGGGCCTCACTTTCTTGCCTCCAGGCACATTCATTTGTGCCTGGAGGCAAGACACGCTCCC
>BLSH010193535.1:366079-383364 GCA_018402905.1 Glandirana rugosa | reverse complement strand
ATGACAGTTAACATGAAAAACTTCTTCTGCACAAATGTATTCTGGGTTATCTACAAGCCTAGACTGTTTTTTTTCTCAGATTTTCCTGCATTGCCTGAAAACAAACATATCTTTGGTACCCTAGGCCAATATCTGAGAGAGGTGTATTAGCAAGCAATGGCTCAATCCCTCTGGTAATGGATATCAGAAGATTTCACTCCGGGTACTTTTAAAACTTCTCCATCGTAGGGTGAGATGCTCAGAATCTATAGCAAGAAGTGGAATTATATTCAAAGGCCTTGATCCTCAACTGCACTTATATAGATAGTTTCCAATAGCAGATAATTTTTCTATCATGTGACTTTTATATTTCATGTTATGGTAACTTATTTATTTTGTACACATTATGAGTTTATAGTGATGTTTGTGGCATCATTTTAATTTCACATTTGTAGCGGAATCAGATTAATTTAAACAGCGCTATCACACATATACCATTTATCATCATTTTTTGCAAAATGCTTAACAAAATCAAGCATAAGCTTTTATTTGCATCTAAAACATTTTCATAACTGTCCCAAGCTTGAATGTACACTGCTATCTGTGTTTTCAAATATAAAAAGTGTTACTGGTTTTTAATTTACAATATTTGCATTAATTAATCATTCAAAAATCTCTAGTTTACTGAGCATTTTTAAACTATGATATTTAATGTTGCAGTGTTCCACTAGATGGCAATAAAATCTAAAATCTCTGCCTTTTAGAATTGCTCATATAATACATGGAAATTGTGACTATTACATTTATAACTCTCATATCCACCTTTTGTAGGGAAAATGTGCACAGATCTTATAACAAACAAAAAAAATGACAAAAAAATTAAACAGAAACCATGTTTTATAACAATTAGGTAATATACTGCATGAGTGTTAAACATATTACATTGACTGTTATCTTTCTTTGAGTGAAATTTTGCTGGCCACAGTTAAAGTGGTATAAAGACAATAGAAACAATAGGACTTTGATGGTGCAACGACAAAAACATTTTTTTTTTTCAAAAAGTTTTTTCATAAAAAATAACTCGTCAAAGATTTATTACAAATGTTTAAAACATTTTATCATCAACATTGAGGTGAATGTATACAATAACCATGCAGTAGATTTCATTTTTTCTCTACATGTTTCACCAGGGTATGGCTTCTTCTGGAAACTTCAGTGATTTGCACACTGCATGTAGAAGACACTACAATCAAAAGAACAATTTTAGAATATAACAAAATTACATGTGCATATACACAAGCTCAATTACCATTTGTTAATAAATCACATCCTCCATATATTGCAAATCCATTGTTATCCCTAGTAATCTTTAATTACCTTCAAACAAAGAGCATAAATGGGCAATAATAAATAGGGCTCCAATGTTACAGAAGGTTCAATGAATAGGAGGGTGGTGAGACTATAAAGGAGAAGATATCACCGTCCTTAAGACAGCCTGATCAAAAAAGAAAATACCACATCTTAGAGAACTTGTAATTTCTCACTTCAGACAATAGAGGGCGCTGAGGAGATCAGTAAGTACCTGTATTGTTTGTAATGAATGCCTGAAGTCACTTGAATGATAGGAATCTATACTAATTTTCTCCAAGTTAAAGGGGAGCAAACCACTACTTTATCCAAAGGGTATATGTATAAATATATAGGGATGTCACAAAGGCATCCGCTGTTCACCTAAAAAAAGACATAAATATTGCATCATAGGATCTATGTCTAAAAGGGGAAACATCATGCACCAATGCTTAAGAGTTAATCTAGTCTCACCTGTGTGACTAGTAGAGGCTGCTCACCACACACATCTAGGTAAAAAAGACAGCAAAATCAACTTATTCAAGATATCCCAGCCTCAATACATCCTAAACAAACAATTAGAGCACATTACCATCATTCATACATGGCTCTCCATGATCTCACCTCAATCCTCTATATTTAAACATTTGGTCATTTCTCCTGGAAAGCCGCACACTTCTGCTCACAGCTTGGCATCTATTTAACTCCCCCTTCACCACTCCAACAGCCAATGGCATCAGCAGTGGTGTGGACGCCCAGACTGATTTGGCACACATGTGTAGTCTGCGCCAGATTCTTGGCCAGGAACCGGATATGACATCACACCAAGAAGCTGGTCGACATTGGCACCATGTTGGAAAAGGGAAAAATCCAATGTGTAAAGGGCAAATGCAAGGTGAACACTGCAATGCACAAGTAGTCAATGCAGACAAAGTCTGCAAGACATTACACTGTGGGGGCAACACAGACAAGCACAAAACAACAGCGCCATACTGAACAGACCACCCAGGAGAAGAAAGAATTTCCTCACACAGTGGGCCAGTCCATAATAACGCCCTAGGCATCCATATGGTCACCTAATCTCATTTTCATTAAATACCTCATATTGTCACTCTACTAGAGCGCCACCTAATGGACAAAATCAGAATTGACTGATATTCATTAGGATGGTTAAAAAAAGATATCTGAGTATATGTGCATGGGTGGAACCCCATGTACACACATATGAATCTCCCGGTGCCCTTTAAAATGCCATTAATTGAAGCTATGTCATAGGAAAAAATCTGTCAATTGAAAAAATTGACAGAACCGGCAATGGACCTGCAACACACATGGAAAACACATTACAACAAATATGTTCTAGAATGCATTCATTTATTCAACTGCACATTTCTGTATGTTAACGGTATATAAAAAAAGTTACTCTTTCTAAATAAACTTATCAGGAGATTATTTTACTCCTGAAAAAGTGCCACTATAGCAAAGGTTTATAACTAATGGACTCATTCAGGCCAAGACGTTTTATGGCTGCCAGGGTAAGGATCCACCTCATTTCTCTCCATAGAAGGAGTCTGTCCATATCCCCTCCCCTTTCATGCATTCAAAGATATTATACTGTGAAAAGTCCATAACTACAATATTCCCATCCTTATCGGCTAACCTTATAATTATATTATTATTCATCCTAAAATTTGTCAATGATTTTCTTTGGGCAAACAAAGTATTGGAGAATTCTGTTGTCCATCTCCCATTTCTCCCGTTCCAATTCTTTGGTTTCCCACTGGGTCAAAGCCCAGATATTTGGGCTACCTTGCAGAATTGGAAATAGGAGTGATTTTGGCTTATACATGTGGGGAGGAGGAACACATCCATCCACAGAAGAGGACTGCTGGGAGCTCTCGTCATTCTGAGATTACAAATGAGAGGGTGGTAAGGACTCATCATGGTTACTCTTGTCCCATATTTCCATCAAATCAGTAAGTGCTGTAGCGTCATCTATTGACAAATTCCTCCAGGGTTCTTCAGTAGATGAACCAGCGACCCTGGAAATTAAGTTGTCTTTGTCAAAAATCGTTTTGTACATTGATTTTGGGGAAAATAGATGGACATCTTTAATGACCTCAAAACTGTTGACTTTTTGTGTTGGACAGAAAGTAAGACCCGGATTTGATACCCAGATCTGATCATCTGTCAAGGATAGGAAAACAAATTTGTTACTTGGAGCCTGTTTGGCTGTGCTCTTGGTTTGTGCTGTCGTCCCATTGAAAGCTTTTAGTGATCTATGGGAGGCTGGGAAAAATGTAGGTGTTCGTTTTACATCCTCATTTGGGGATGCCGATTGTGGGTCCCTCAACTGTGTATTCGTGACATTGGAGCCTACCTTAGGTAGAAAAGAAATGTTTGGTGATTTGATTAAGAGCTTGCCATGTGCGCTCATGCAAAGTACGTTTGGGAGCTCATAAGTGAGGTTCTGGTCAATCCTTTTTTCGTTTGGTAGACCCAAATTTTCCACCATGTGAGTTAATTTTGCCTGTCTGAGAGGAAGAAAAGGAAGATAATGAGCCATCTGAGTCATTAGAGTCTACATTGGAACCATTAGATGGCTGATTAGGAAATCTATTTTTTTCTCCGTCTTCTATTTTTTATTGGACCATTTGTAGGCCATATTTAAATCATATACCATTTTATCCCGATAGTATTCTGTGTTTTTTTTTGTTTTAAGGATATTAGTTGCAAAGGCTTCAAGATGCTTACTGAGAGAGCTTCCTTATTACCCGAAGACACTTTCAGAGGTCAGGCCGACGCTCTCAGTATATAATTTATATAGATTTAGAAAATTTGAATGTGAAGCCCCCATGAAACTATATGATCCCCAATATATTTCAAAAGGTATCATTCAATAAAAAAAAACAATAAAGTGCAGAGCAAATGACAGTTCCTAGGATAAGTCCATAGTAAAGGAGGACCACAAGTCCCAGAAGGTAAGTATAGATGTTCAGCGTGTATGGAAAATAAGATGAATCTGAAAAGAATGAAGTGACACTCCCTCCACCTCCAAACATAGACCCCTGAACTAACAGGCAGTCATATGAGCAGTATTCCTCATGAGAAATTGGTTAAGTCTGTTGTACTGGATCCCTCCGAAGTGAAATCTCAGGTGCTCAGCATCAAACCCAGATAGAAATAAAAAAAAAACAATCTAAGAGCTCTCCGTATGTAAGCATTCAAAGGTCTATTAAAAATATCCTACTCACATTTGACGAATAAAATTCAGACACATAAATACAGAGCAGCGCACTGTGTGTAGCTCAGGATGGCAGCAGGTGACGTGCATCAAAGCCTGGATCCTACCCTCGTACGCGTTATGTTCAACGAACTTCCTCAGCAGGGCGGAGCCACACCATCACCTGACTTCATTTAAATAACTTCTGGTTGCCATAGTAATAACAGATGCCCAGGGACAGAGCTAACACTCACCACAGCTGAGAGCAATATACTGACTGAAACCAATTAGTTGGACCCCCTCTGCTTATCCCCACACATCTCACGATCCACAGGATTTAAACAAAAATCACTAATTGAGTCCTCAAATAGGGACACAGACATTTACTTTCAAATTACATTTAATATGATTAAAACATTATTTCCCTAAACGCCAAAGAACAGAGACGCTAATTACCGCGGCTTGGGGAGAGGTACAAGCAGATGTCTATTAACACTGCTCGTTTGTCAGCCAGGTTCTGCATGGCTCGAACAATCCTAAAATCCACTGGATTCATGTAAAAGGTCATTGTAAGGTTCCATGCACACTGAATGGTCCATATACAGGCAGTCCCCTAGTTACAAACATCCGACTTACAAACGACTGCTACTTACAAATGGAGGGAGACAACAGGAAGTGAGAGAAAATCTCCCCCTAGGAAGGGAAATTCACTCCTGTAAGAGATATTATGGGAAAAAGGTGTCTCCACTGATGCTTTATCACCAAGGTTTGTTTCCACAACAACCCAAAATTTTCAAAATCCAACTGTCATTGGAATAGGAAGTGAGGGGAAATCTTCTGAACAGAAACATAGACAGCAAAACAAACATTGCAGGGGTGTTACCCCTTCCCTATGCTATCCAAAAAGCTTAAAAATATTTTTTTTGCTGAAGCTACACTTAAAAAATGTACCTGTTCCCACTTACAAACAAATTGAACTTAAGAACAAACCTACAGTCCCTATCTTGTTTGTAACCTGGGGACCGTCTATAGTAGTTTTGGATGTTGGATCTCTGGCAGAAAAACGTTGCTTTTAAAACTAGTTTCTATCAGCGTTTTGTAATAGCGTTTGTCTGTGTTTTTGAGCCTTTTTTTTATTTTTACTTCATTAGCTTCCATTGACTACAAAAAACGCTGGACGCCGATAAACAGCAGTTTAGCGGCGTTTATGAGCGTTTAGCGTCGTTAATCGGCATCCAGCGTTTTTTGTGGTTAGAAGAACCACTCTTGAATGCCAATTCAGCGCGTTCAGATAACAGCCCAAAAATGCCTACTCATGTTAAACGACAATAAACGTCCATGTGTGCATGGACACATAGGATAACATAAAGGGGCATTTTTGAGCTGTTAAAAAAAATGCCCAAACGACCATAAACGGTCGCTTATCAGCTTCAGTGTGCATGGAGCCTTAAGCTCCATGACCAGAGCCATAACAGCCCCCTCTAGAGTAAACTAATTACTGTGTGAAAATTGCAACATTGTATTTATATTTCAAAAGGCATATTTTGTTCCAATATAGACATGTTTTTTTCTCTGGCAGTCTTTGAAGAATGACAAAGCATCTGTCAAATGTAATTCCTTTGAATGAGGAACCCTGGGCTTAGTGAACTTTTTCCATCAAGCCATCATTTGCTAACCCTCCATAGGGTTCCATTATTTTCAAAAAAAATGCAACCCTTGACAACAAAAAACGCAAACCAGTTACCGTATATACTCGGGTATAAGCCGAGTTTTTCAGCACATTTTTTGTGCTGAAAAAGACCCCCCTCGGCTTATACCTGAGTCAGTGTCTGTGGGTGATCAGTAGTTTCACATTAAACAGAGCCGTGCTGCTTCTAAGAGCCGTTCTGTGCTTGTAACTGTGACTAATCACATTGGAATGTAGAGAATGCTGAGAGAGGTGTCAGGTTTTCAGCTTGATGTCGGGAGGTGGGCGGGACAAGCTGATGTTAGCTGTTCAGTCCCGCCCACCTCCTGATCTCAGTGAAGAGCTGCAGCTCTCTCTCAGCATTCTCTGCATTCCAATGTGATTAGTCACACGTACAAGCACAGAACGGCTCTTAGATGCAGCACGACTCTGTTTAATGTGAAACTACCTTACTCATCCCTTATGTGTTCTGGCTACAGTCTCTGTGTCCTGGCTAATATCCCTGTGTCCTGCCTAATATCCCTGTGTCTTGGCTAATATCCCTGTGTCCTGGCTAATATCCCTGTGTCCTGGCTAAAATCCCTTTGTCCTGTCTAAAATCCCTGTGTCCTGGCTCCCTGTCCCTGTGTCCTGGCTAATATCCCTGTGTCCTGGCTCCCTGTCCCTGTGTCCTGGCTAATATCCCTGTGTCCTGGCTAATATCCCTCTGTCCTGGCTAATATCCCTGTGTCCTGGCTCCCTGTCCCTGTGTCCTGACTCCCTGTCCCTGTGTTCTGGCTCCCTGTCCCTGTGTTCTGGCTCCCTGTCCCTGTGTTCTGGCTGCTGCATTTCCCACCCTAGGCTTATATGCGGGTCAATACGTTTTCCCATATTTTTTGGGCAAAAGTAGGGGGTCGGCTTATACACGGGTCGACTTATACACGAGTATATACGGTATTTTACTGTAACAATATAGACACAAATTCATTAATCCTATTAAAGTGGTAGGAAACTATTTTTGTTAACTGATACCTACAGGTAAGCCTTTAATAAGGCTTACCTGTAGGTAAAATGAATATCTCCTAAACGTGCACTGTTTAGAAGACATTCATACTGCATGCAGCCAGTGATGTCACCGGCGCATACTCTCTGAAGGGATGGCATACCTGTGTCATCCCTTCAGAGCTCCGTGTTGTGTCTGTGACTGTGGTTGTGGAATCTGTGACTCCTGCGACCATGCGCAGGAGTGATGCCATCATGGCTCGGCCAATCAGATGGCAGAAGCATGCGAACCTAGAAGGAAGACCGGGTGAAGATGGAAGCCCTGTCGCGCTACTGGAGGGCTTTGTTCTAAGGTAAGTATTTCATAATGTGGAAGAATGCAGTGCATACTAGGACATTATGGCATTGTCTTGCAGGGTTTTGTTGTTTTGTTTTTAAACACTTCAGCCTTGGAAGGTTTTACCCCCTTAATGACCAGGCCATTTTTTGCAATACGGCACTGCATCACTTTAACTAACAATTGCATGGCCATGCAACATTGTACCCAAACAAAATTGATGTCCTTTTCCCCACAAATGGTGGTCTTTGATCACCTCTGCGTTTTTTATTTTTGTCGCTATAAACAAAAAAAGCATCAATTTTGAAAAAAAAACCCAATATTTTTTACTTTCTGCTATAATGCATATCCAAAAAAATATATATAAAAAACAAATTCATTCATCAGTTTAGGCTAATATGTATTCTTCTACATATTTTTGTTAAAGAAAATCACAAAAGTGTGTATCGATGGTTTGCGCAAAAGTTATAGTGTCTACAAACTATGGACTTTTATTTTTTCTAATGTATTTACTGGTAATGGTGGAGATCTGCGTTTTTTAATAGCGGGACTGGGACATTGCGGCGGACAAATCTGGCCCTATGTGACACTTTTTGGGGACCAGTGAAATTATTATATTGATCAGTGCTAAAAAAATGCAGTGACCAATGTATAAATGACACTGACAGGGAAGGGGCCAGGGGGTGGGGCCAGATATGTTTGGTAGGAAGACAGATGACAGATGAAATCATAGGTGGTTAAAGTGGTTGTAAACCCTTTTTTAGAACTTGTACCTAAAGGTAAGCCTAGAATAAGGCTTACCTATAGGTATTGTAAATATCTCCAAAACGTGCGCCGTTTTGGAGATATTTAGCTTGTAGTGTGCCGATGATGTCATCGGCACATGAGCTGTGAACAAACGGCCCTCCGTGCCGTTTCTTCCCAAGCTAGCGCCATGACTGGCGGCTCCTGCATGCATGTGCGGGAGTGAGGTCACGTGGCTCCAGCCAGCCACACAGCCGGAGTCCGTGGGCCCATAAGGAAGAGGGGCGGATATGGGTGCGGCCTCCACAGGGGACAGCGCGGGCTTAATTTTCAGGTAAGTGCCACATAATGGGCTAGTATGCGATGCGTACTAACCCATTATGCTTTTACTTTTCAGGGTTTGCAGGGAATAAAAGAGGAAGTAAAACCCATCAGGGTTTACTTCCTCTTTAAGTGGATATTACTGATATGCAGGAATGCAGAGGGAAGTTTTTGTCTTCAGCCTGATCAAGGGCAGCGATCAATGTCCCAGGATGAAAAATACAATGCTTCTTGTGCAGCTCTAGTAAGTAATATCTTCAGGGTATTGTCTCAATCCCTAAAGCTGGGTCAGTGTTCCTTTCCAGAACTGTGAGCCAAGTAAACTAGGTTTAACTGATGTTGAGGATTTGGGATTGTTGCATGTGACAAATGAAGTAATATGTTGCAGTGCAAACTGTTTATTTGGTGCATAGTAGAATGTGTAATTGACTTGAATCATCATCCTCTTGGCACACTACTGTACACCTTTCTTGTATAAAAAAAACAAACTCTTTTTCTGTACCATTATTTATTTGGCAAAGTTTTTGAGAATTTTTGTGTGATTTTTCCGTGAGACTTTTTTGCACGAAAACTTACACTTGGGATATTTGTTACAATTGCCGCACTAGTTGCATCTTTCATTTCAAATCCTTCAAATCTAACTATTATTTGGTGCTTCAAAATGTGGGTTTCTCCAAATATTGTTGATGCACCAACAATAGTTTATCTGCCCAGTGCTCAGATGAAGAAAATGCCTGCAGTTCATCACAGTTTATACAATAGGTGCTTCTTAGGCCAGATCATTGCTTGCCTCAAAGATTGTTAAGATATTGCAGCAGCTGTTAAAGTGGTTGTCAAGTCATGACAACCACTTTAACCTACAGGTAAGCCTATAATAAGGCTTACCTGTAGCTACCCTGCATGTCTCCCAAACCTGCACGGTTTAGGAGATATACAGTGTAAATGCATGTGCCGACGTCATTGGCACATGCGCAGTGAAGAAACGGCCCAACTGGTGCTGTAAATGATGGCTCCCCTGCGCATGCACGGGTGTGACGTCAGCGCGGCTCCTGCCAATCACATCGCTGGAGTCCGCGCTGTGATTAGTCAGCGCCCGGGATCCCGGAAGACGACGGACTCAGCATGTCGCCGGTCACAGCGGTGCTCGAGGACCGCTGCTACAGCGTCGATTTAAGGTAAGCATTTCATAATGAGTTAGTATGCGATGCATACTAGCTCATTATGCCTTTCTCTTGCAGGTGTTTTTTTTTTTTTAACTTGACAACCACTTTAAGAGGTTCTTATCTAATGTATGTAATGGAGCACATATTAGGTCTTTCACACAAAGCAAGTAAATAATTTAAAGCCCCATTATGGGCAAATATTCCCCTCTGTGCCTGGCTGCCAATTGGGCATTGACCTTTGAGCAACACTTCCACATGCTAACAGCCTAACCACTTGTGTTCCTTAGCAACTTCTCTCAAAAGCCCACATACACCCAGTGCCTCCCAGCATTGCCTTTGCATTTACTCCAGCCAGTATCTATCTACTGTTACCCAAGTTTTCTTCAGCCAATATCCAGCTCCTGTGACTCCAAGGTGCTCCAGCTTGTTTTTAGCTCCTGTGACCCCAGCACACTCCAGTCTCTATTGTATTCCATTGACCCCATACACTTCTGCCTATATTCTGTTCCTGTACCCCTGTGCACTCCAGCCAGCATCCAATGTCTCTGTGTGATTCTGTGAAATCTAGTTACCTTCATTCTTCAGTGACCCCCCCAGCACCCCTGTGCAATTCAGGATCTCTTTCCTGTGTTCTGCTGTCTCCAACACCCCCATCTGTCTAGAACTGTACTCATGCCTGTTTCTGTGACTCCTCAGCCCCTGTGCTGGCTGTAGAGACTCTTTTCTGCATACCTCCATGCTGAATTCTATTTCTTCGATGCTACCCCTCTTTTTATCATAATCATAATGCCAACAACCTGGGCGTATTTACATTTTCATAAATGCTGAAGAATTTTGGGGACACAAAAAGGAGTCTTAAAGCCCATACACACGGTGCGACAGTTGTGCAACAACAGTCGTACAACAGCTTGTTGTACAATCATCTGACCATTAGTACACACGATTACAACAGCTGACGTGCGATGGTCGTACAACAGATGTTGAATGAGCAGACTAGAAAACATTTGTTGTACAACAAGACGTCATACAACTGTTGTACCGTGTGTGCAGAGAAGTTGGGCCAACAAAGATGTATGTGCAAAACACGCATGCTCAAAAGTCAGGAACGGCCGGAAGTGTTCGGTCGTGTAAACCTACATTCCTAATTCACAAATCACATGCACCTGAACTTCCTTTTTATACACTCGTAGCACGTCACTATGTTCGGCTTGTTGAAGCTTTGTTGTGCGATTACTTGACTCATGTCAGTAAGCTAGACACAACAGCCAACAGCCTATTTTGGGCAAAAGTTGAACGTGCGGTTGTACGACCGTCGCACCGTGTGTACGAGGCTTAAGTTATTATGTCCCCATGTCAAAAAAAGAAAAGAAGAACTGAAAACACCATAATAACATGTTTTGCTAATATACTTATTTGTGAAATGCTAAAAAGAACTATCTCAGTCCTGAAAGTAAAAATCATTATGGCAAATAAAACCTGCAGTATAGCATAGTGAACAAAGCCCAAATAATAGCCAACAATGGCCCACAATTGAAGATCTGACTGAATATTTGTGCATGGCCTGTTCAATAAAGTAATGAATAGCAAAAGAGATGAATTATGGGAAATTTGCTCTTTTGGGGATTTGGCAGAACACACTCCATTATTTATTCCCTCGAGTGATTATTCAATTAGGCAGATGTAATTAGAAAAGTAATAAAATGTATTCAAAAGGATTATTTACTAGTTTAATATTTTGTTGGCAGCTTTTTTGCCCTTTGACAATACAGTGGGGTCCAATGCGGATCTTGCTTTCAGTGTTGCAGGGTTGTTTAGGGCAAGGATCACTTGTGTGAATATTGTGCTTCTATATTAGAACAGGAAAACAGTAGTGTATCCCAACTTTAAGGCAAAACATTTGTGCATATGTTTTAAAAATATAAATCAATGTTTTTCTTTTTCTATAAGTGATCACATGAACTTTATTCTTAGCTGCCAAAGGGGCTTGGAGAGGTGTGGGTGGAGATTGCAGGGGCAGGTGTCCTCAGGAAACAGAGAAACACTGATCTTCCCAGTAAAGAACTGTGTTGGGGGGAGGGGGTGTAAACACAAGTCTTGGCCATTTGAGGACAGGAAGGCAAAACTCATAGCACAGACAAAAAACTGACCATGCTAGGATGGATGTGCTTACATGCCTAGTGTAGTCAGTTTAAAATATGAAAGCAGGGGGACTGGCAGGATCACCAGTAGAGATGTGCACAACAGAAAATTTTGTTTTGTTTTATTTCATTTTCATTCGGTAAGTTAATCATTTTGTTTTGTCATATTCGTTATGTTAGACTATTTTTGGAATTTGTTTTGAATATTCAAATTAGTTTCATATAATCGTTACAAATCAATTCATATTTTCGTAAATTATTTTGGAAGATTCAGATTAATTCATTATATTATGATTCAGAGATTCAGTTGGATCCACCTCCATCCAACCCAAACACAGTAAGCAGGAAGCATCTTATTTTACTTTTATACATTACTGCAAATATTTATTGCAATATGTTTCTATTTCATATTTATTATGTTGTGTATTTTTTACAATTCACGCTACCCTCACTAGAAAAAAAACGAATGGATCCCAATCAATTTGCATAGTTCGTTATTTCGTTACGTTATTTCAGAGGCTTCAAATATTAACAAAAGACCCAAACTATTGCATCCTGTCAAACAATTAATTTGTTGTTTTCATTATAATTTATTTTGTATTCATTGAAATGCATTATGGCTGTGATTTAGAGATTGAGATACATCCAAATCTCCAAATAACAAATATTTTGTCCGATTTTTGATTTGTACCAAAATGAATCGCACATGTCTAAGAACCAAGTATTTTACATAAAGGAAGCAATGTATAGAGAACAGAATACAATTTAAACACAAGTACACAATACAACAGACACATATCAGGAATATGAAATGATGGGGTAACATACACTTTAAGTTACAGGGATTGGGGATTTTTACCCCATTACCCCCTTGCTAAAAGCTGTATTCCCATAGGATCGTGCTGGCTGAACTGAAATCAACCGGGCAGAAAGGAGCTCATGTTTCCTTGGAGTCCAATTTTTTTTGGTTGGCACAGAAGTAACATAAAAGGTTCTTAGGTAGTTTGTTCAGTAAATAGAGTTGACAAGCAAAGCATATTACTGCTTTTCAGCACACACCAATTTAAAGTAAGCTAGTCAGATTCCCTTCGGTTTCTGGTTCACTATAATTGATTAACTCAGTTCTAATGAGAGGGAGGAATAAAAATATAACTTGCAGTCCACGACATCATATCAACAAATAGTTAGAATTAGATATTCTATTATTCAGTGAATGAACGAGCTATGCAAGTATGGTCACCAAGACACAAAACCAATTAAAAAGATTAAAAGCAACTTTTTTTGCAATACTTATCCTTAATCTGGAACTGCCTCCCATTGTACTTCTTTTCAGTGTTCCAGGTTGAATGAGGATTAACTTCATTCAGTCTACTTCCTCTAAATCCAGGCTGTCATGAACCCACCTGCTAGGGCGGTATTGTCTTGCTGCCTTAACTTAGAGAACAACTGCACTAACAGTACTCACATGACTTTACTTGAGCAGTCTACAGTGCAAAATAATTCCTCTCCCCCACCACTACCACCAGAGGAGGGGAATAGGTAGGATCCCTGATGCCAAAATCACTCATCCATGTCTTTACGGACCTTGCTTTGTGCACTGGTATGCAGTCATGTTGAAACATGAAGGGGCTATCCCCAAACTGTTCCCACAAAGTTGGGTGCATGAAATTGTCCAAAGTGTCTTGGTGTGCTGACGCCTTCAGAGTTCCCTTCACTGGAACTAAGGGGCCAGGCCCAACCCCTGAAAAACAACCCCACACTATAATCCCCCTCCTCCAAATAATTTGGCCCAGTGCACAAAGCAAGGTCCATAAAGACATGGATGTGCAATTTTGGGGTGTAGGAACTGGACTGGCCTGCACAGAGTCCTGATCTCAACCCGATAGAACACCTTTGGGATGAATTAGAGCAGAGACTGCGAGCCAAGCCTTCTCATCCACATCAGTACCTGACCTCACAAATGCAATTCTGGAAGAATGGTCAAACATCCCTATAGACACTGCAAAGGGTGGGTCAACTCAATATTGAACCCTATGGACGAAGACTGGGGTGCTATTAAATTTCATGGCATGTAAAGGCAGGCATCCCAATACTTTTGGTAATATAGTGTGTATATATGTGTGTATATATATATATATATATATATAGTGACGTTATGAGTCCGACCTGGGTTTTGCCAGCCACCGTGGCAGAGCTGGTTCCAGCCCAGACTTTCTGGTCCACTCAAACCCCTCTCCACCTGCATTTAATGACCAGGAAGAGAACAGAGGAGAGCGGAGAGCTTGATCCTGGATCTCAGTGGGAGAAAGCTGAGAGAGCTATATGTGCTAATTTGGACTCTAAAAACAAGGTTTACAATGTGTTTATGTTTTGTGGGTGTCAGGGACAGCCCCACACTGTATAGAGAGGAATCTGTTTGTTTATTTTAGCGCCAGGCGGTGAGGTTTTGCTTTCTGTTTTTGTTTGTGCTTTGAAGTTGCAAACCTGAAATAATAAACCTGGCAAGCCGCCAGATTTTAAGAAACTGTCATCCACGCTGAATCTTTTCCCCTGAAAATTGATCCCCACTAGCTAATCTCCCACATGTGGTGGAGTTCAGCGTGGCAACTTTTAAAGAAGGAAGATATCTTGAAGACCCTGCTGCAAGCCAATGCAGCCCAGCGGGAAACCAACTGACAGGTCGCAGAGGCTGCTGCAGCACAACACGCAACTCTGCAGAAAATCAACCTCTGGGTCACAGGGGGCAGTGCAGCTTAGCGAGAGGAGAGTCACCAGGCTATCGCAGCAAATCTGCAAGCCAACTGGTGGACCTCGTAAAAAGATACATAGCTGCTGAGGACTTATTGCACCATCTGCTCCGCGCTCCAATGTCTCTAGAGGTGAAAGATCGCCCGGCGGACCCAGTAAGACGGGTTCAGGGGTGAGAGGAAATTTGATAAAACTAATACAGTTAAAGAGACTAGGGGCTCCAGACCTGGAGACTGGCCAAAGAAGCCAGGAAGGTCTTGGGGACCCTTGAGGGGACTGGGTATAGAACACATACAGTGCTGCTGATGCCATGCATTGGGACATATTTCTGCCAATTGTCCCCTGAATGATGAACCCATGCAATGTGGTAATGCTTATATGAAAAGACGCATTTCTCTTTTTTCACAGGTCGCATGTATAGCATCATGCTCAAGTTGCATGGAGAAGCAAATGTGTGTGATTGCTATTGATGGGAAACCCGTCACTGCACTGCTTGACTTTAGCAGTGTGATAATGTTGGTCAAAAGCAGCTGTATAAATCCGGCCAGGTTACACCCTAGCACTGTGGGGGTTATTTGCATCCATGGCGACACTCGTGACTATCAGACGGCGCTGGTTGGGATTGACACCCCTTGTGGCAGAGTGACCCATTCAGTGGGAGTGGTACCTTCCCTGCTTCATGAAGCCCTAGTGGGAAGGGATTTTCCCCATTTTTGGAGTTTGTGGGAAGGCACAGAGAGCCTGGAGGAAAGAGCTCCCCCTGCTGAGGAGGCACGGGGGTTCTCACAAGACCCTTTTTGCTAAACGGAAGGAGAGATTGGTGGCAGGACTGAGGAGGAAGGAGACCCTCTTCATTTAATGGCTGGGGAGCAGGAAGAGCCAGAAGAGAGCTCCCAGTAGATGGCTAATGTCCCAGACCCTGTCTCTATCCCTGACTACGAGAGTGAATCGAATGTAGTCCTGACTTAGAGGTCCGGAGAGAGGACTTCTGTACAGAAAAACTACGGAATGTCACTCTCCTCAGAGCCAGAGAAAACATGAAGGTAATGGATGGGAAACCCGTGGACCCTAATTGGGGGGTGTCTTTTCCCTACATGGCGCTTAAAAATCATTGGTTGTATCATGTGGTGAAACACGGAGAGGATGAACTGGAGCAGCTGCTGGTTCCCAAATCCTTCCATCGGATAGTGCTAGATCTGGCCCATGGTCATGTAATGGGGGGACATCTGGGTATGGAGAAAACCAAGGAGAGGATAACACGGAGATTCTTCTGGCCAGGGTTCTATGCAGACATCAAAGAATACTGTGAGTCATGCCCTGAGTGCCAAATGACAGCCCCTTCATCTCATTTTCATAGTCCCCTTGTCCCACTTCCCCTAATTGAAGTGCCATTCCAGTGAATTGGCATGGATCTCGTGGGACCAGTAGTAAAATCTACCCGGGGACAACTGCACATCCTGGTGATACTGGACTATGTGACCCGCTATCCTGAGGCCATGAATGCCTCTGCTAAGACTATTGCCAAAGAACTGGTCCAGGTGTTTAGTCGGGTGGAGATCCCTAAAGAAATCTTGACGGATCAGGGGTCTGCATTTATGTCCAAAGTGTGTGAATTGTAAAACATTTCCCCTCTGTTTACCACCCCCAAACTGACAGTTTGGTGGAAAGGTTTAACAAGACCCTCAAGAGTATACTAAATAAGGTGGTGGATAAAGATGGGCGAAATTGGGGTTTTTTTCTGCTGTACCTCATGTTTGCCATACGACAGGTTCTTCAGGCATCTACGGGGGATTTCCCCTTTGAACTCTTGTATGGTAGACATCCCCGGGGGCTGCTAGATGTCGCAAAGGATATGTGGGAGGGAGAGGCCACGCCATATTGAAGCGTCATAGAGCACGTCTCCTTGATGCAGGATCGAATCGCAGCTGTCCTGCCACTTGTACAAGAGCATATGGAGCAAGCCAAGAGAAGGGTTTACAATCGGGGTGCCAAAACCCGAACTTTCAACCCTGGGGACAGAGTGCTGGTGCTAGTCCCCACGGTCGAAAGTAAATTCCTGGCAAAGTAGCAGAGTTGAGATTAAGGAAAAAGTAGGGGAAGTAAACTACAAAGTTTACCAGCCTGGGAAAAGGAAACAATTTTTTTTCCAATTGGGGTAGCCCCCAAAATATTGAGACATATTAAAAAAAAGAAAGATCACTATCTGCAGACAAACCCAGAGATGTTCTAGCATGGGTTCACTTTTTCCATATAAAATGTACCATGGTTTATTTTTCATGTTTCTCCTGTTACAAATTCCAATAAAGACTTATGTTCGTAAAAAAAAATAGAATAAGTTCACTTAAGTATACCAATGGCTGTGTGAGGCCAGTATAAATGTCTATTTTGCACAAGGTACAGACAAATCTTGTGGGATCTATGCCTGGTTGTGCCGTCCCCCGCAATAGTGTCTGTTCGCGTCGGTGGACAGGTGTCGGTTGCACCTGTTCGATTGCAAATAATTTTACTTGGTCCGTATCTAGGGTGTTCTAAACAGACATGGAACACGTTTTATCTGTAAATATGACCGGAGTGTGTCGGTAACCATATGAATTCACTTGAATAAGATAAAAAAAAA
>BLSH010193535.1:348965-363322 GCA_018402905.1 Glandirana rugosa | reverse complement strand
AGGTCCATGGGTGCAGTGGGTAGTAGCAGGCGTACTGTCTAGGGGACGGTCGCTCCGCTTTTGCAACCTGCTTCCTCTTTTGCTGTGCTGGTGCCTCTGTGCGACCACAACCTCTTCCTCCAAACTGCACACGTCACTCGCATGACCTTCATTCCATGTGGGGTCTAGGACCTCATCATCCTCCACATCATCTTTCACCCACCCTTCACCACTACCCTCCTTGTCAGTCTGCACACTGTAGAAAGCCGCAGCAGTTGGCACCTGTGTTTTGTCATCACCAGAGACGTGCTGCGGTGGTGTTTCCATGTCCTCATCCTGAAACAGAAGTGGTTGGGCATCGGTGCACTCAATGTCTTCCACTTCTGGGGCAGGGCTATGTGGATGGCCCACAGAAAGCACACCAGCAGAGTCATCAAAAAGCATAAGAGACTGCTGCATGACTTGGGGCTCAGACTGCTTGGCTGATTTGCAAGGGGCTGAGGTGAAAGACAGATGGCCATGGGGTTCAGGTGCCAACTCTGAGCTTTCAGGAAGGGACCGGGTGGGAGACAATGTGAAGGAACTGGAGGCATTGTCAGCCACCCAATCTACTATCGCCTGTACTTGTTCTGGCCTCACCATTCGTTGAGTGGCATTCGGGCCTACCATATAACGTTGAAGGTTCTGTCGGCTACTCGCATCTGAGGAAGGTGTTTCACTTGTACCTGCAGCTGGCACTGATCGGCCACGTCCTCTCCTTGCAACAGGAGCTTTACCAACACCACCAACACCAGCAGCACCACGACCACGTCCCTTATTTGACGCTCTCCTCATTCTGGATGCAAATGTACTATTTAGCACAAATTTATATTATTTTTTAAACCGGCAATGTAGACGCACTTTTTAATTTTGTGCAAGAAATGCACAGCAAGGTGCAAATGTACTATGTAGCACTATTTATTATTCTTTTTTTTTAAACCAGCAATGTCGACTCACTTTTTAATTTTGTGCAAGAAATGCACCGCTGGCAGCAAATGTAGTATTTAGAATATATATTTTTCTTTTAAACCAGCAATGTAGACGCACTTTTTATTTTTGTGCAAGAAATGCACTGCTGGCCGCAAATGTAGTATTAAGAATATATTTTTTTTAAACCAGCAATGTAGACACACTTTTTATTTGTGTGCAAGAAATGCACAGCAAGGTGCAAATGTACTAGGTAGCACTATTTTTTATATTTTTTTTAAACCAGCAATGTCGACACACTTTTTAATTTTGTGCAAGAAATGCACAGCAAGGTGCAAATGTACTATGTAGCACTATTTATTATTCTTTTTTTTTAAACCAGCAATTTAGACGCACTTTTTAATTTTGTGCAAGAAATGCACAGAAAGTGCAAATGTTCTATGTAGCACTATTTGTTTTTTTTTTAAACCAGCAATGTCGACGCACTTTTTAATTTTGTGCAAGAAATGCACAGCAAGGTGCAATTGTACTATGTAGCACTATTTATTATGCTTTTTTTTTAAACCAGCAATGTAGACACGCTTTTTAATTTTGTGCAAGAAATGCACCGCTGGCAGCAAATGTAGTATTTCGAGTATTTTTTTTTTAAACCAGAAATGTAGACGCACGTTTTATTTTTGTGCAAGAAATGTACCGCTGGCCGCAAATGTAGTATTTAGAATATATATTTTTTTTATAACCAGCAATGTAGACACAGTTTTTATTTTTGTGCAAGAAATGCACAGCAAGGTGCAAATGTACTATGTTGCACTATTTATTATGATTTTTTTTAAACCAGCAATGTCGACGCACTTTTTAATTTTGTGCAAGAAATTCACAGTAAGGTGCAATTGTACTATGTAGCACTATTTTTTTTTTTTTAAACCAGCAATGTAGACGCACTTTTTAATTTTGTGCAAGAGATGCACAGTAAGGTGCAAATGTACTATGTAGCACTATTTTTTATTTTTTTTTAAACCAGCAATGTCGACGCACTTTTTAATTTTGTACAAGAAATGCACCGCTGGCCGAAAATGTAGTATTTAGAATATATATTTTTTTTAAACCAGCAATGTAGACGCACTTTTTATTTTTGTGCAAGAAATGCACTGCTGGCCGCAAAGGTAGTATTAAGAATATATCTTTTTTTAAACCAGCAATGTAGACGCACTTTTTATTTTTGTGCAAGAAATGCACAGCAAGGTGCAAATGTACTAGGTAGCACTATTTTTTATATATTTTTTAAACCAGCAATTTAGATGCACTTTTTATTTTTGTGCAATAAATGCACCTCTGGCCGCAAATGTAGTATTTAGAATATATATATTTTTTGCAAGGTGCAAATGTACTATGTAGCACTATTTATTGTTCTTTTTTTAAACCAGCAAAGTCGACGCACTTTTTAATTTTGTGCAAGAAATGCACAGCAAGGTGCAAATGTACTATGTAGCACTATTTATTGTTCTTTTTTTAAACCAGCAATGTAGACACACTTTTTATTTTGGTGCAAGAAATGCACCGCTGGCCGCAAATGTAGTATTTCGTATATTTTTTTATTTTTAAACCAGCAATGTGGACGCACTTTTTATTTTTGTGCAAGAAATGCACCGCTGGCCGCAAATGTAGTATTTAGAATATTTTTTTTTCAAACCAGCAATGTAGACACACTTTTTATTTTTGTGGAAGAAATGCACCGCTGGCCGCAAATGTATTTAGAATATATATATTTTTTAAACCAGCAATGTAGGCGCACTTTTTATTTTTGTGGAAGAAATGCACCGCTGGCCGCAAATGTATTTAGAATATATATTTTTTTAAAACCAGCAATGTAGGCGCACTTTTTATTTTTGTGCAAGAAATGCATCGCTGGCCGCAAATGTAGTATTTAGAATATTTTTTTTTAAAACCAACAATGTAGATGCACTTTTTAATTTTGTAAAAGAAATGCACGGCTGGCCGCAAATGTAGTATTTAGAATATATATATTTTTTTTAAACCAGCAATGTAGACGCACTTTTTATTTTTGTGCAAGAAATGTACTGCTGGCCGCAAATGTAGTATTAAGAATATATATTTTTTTAAACCAGCAATGTAGACCAACTTTTTATTTTTGTGCAAGAACTGCACTACTGGCCGCAAATGTAGTATTTAGAATATTTTTTTTTTAAACCAGCAATGTAGACACACTTTTAATTTTTGTGCAAGAAATGCACCGCTGGCCGCAAATGTAGTATTTAGAATTTTTTTTTTAAACCAGCAGTGTAGACACACTTTTTAATTTTGTGCAAGAAAGGCCCGGCTGGCCACCAATGTAATATTTTGCACAAAAAAAAATGTTTTTTTAATTAGTCTAACTGCAATGTAAAAGCAATATTTAAATATGCCAAAATGTTGCCAACTGAACTAACAGAACACGATTAAAGTAGTGTCCCTGACACACAAGCAGTTGCAAGTGCACTGCACTTGCAAAAATGGCTGCAAACACCCACCTAACAAATAGAAAAAATGCTTAGGTTTTATATGAGGCCCTTTGCTTAGCAAACAAAATGTACTCTAGCAAACAAAAATCTCCTCTAGCACCCACCCACCAATAAATCACTGTTTTTAACAGATTTTCTAAAGCTAATCTGTCCCTCACAGCAGCAGCAGCATCCTCTCCCTACACTAGTATGAGATGATGGGACATGCAGCACTAAGAGACTCCAGCTTATATAGAGGCTGGGTCACATGATGCACTGGCCAATCACAGCCATGCCATTAGTAGGCATGGCTGTGATGGCTTCTAAGGGCAAACAAGTGAAACGCTTGTTGAAACAGGTTTGGGCCTCCCTGGGGATTACAGATTATTACCAACACTTCATCCCCAACTTTGCCACCATTGCAGTCCCTCTTACCGATCTGACAAAGCGTAGCGTGTCAGGAATGGTGTAGTGGAATACCGAAGCTGAGAAGACCTTCCAGAAATTGAAGCCAGCCCTTTGTGTACAGCCAGTGCTTTTGACCCCAGACTTTACAAAGGAGTTTGTGGTTCAAAGTGATGCCTATGCTGGGACTTGGTGCTGTTCTGTCCCAGATCAGAGACGGTGAGGAGCACCCAGTCATCTACTTAAGCAGGAAGCTTAATAGACATGAAAAAAATTATGCTATTGTGGAAAAGGAGTGCCTGGCTATCAAGTGGGCCTTAGAGGCCCTAAAATACTACCTGCTGGGAATGTCATTCAGGCTAGTCACCCACCACTCCCCCTTTAAGTGGATGTGTAACAACCGGGAGAAAAATAGCCGGGTGACTAGGTGGTTCCTGGCCCTACAGCTGTTTAAGTTCTCAGTGGAATACTGGACGGGAAGGCTCCAAAATAACACCAATGGTCTTTCCCGAGCCCACTGCATGGTCAGGACAGTTTATCGAAAGTGTAGGGATAGCTGGCACTGTCTTTTTAACCAGTTCCCCACTGCCTGCCGTGTATTCACGGCGGCAGTGTGGATGCTGTGCGTGAATCGCCATAAAAAGACAGTGATCTGTGAATGGCCGCTAGGGGGTGCGCCCACCGCACTTCTGAGGAGTGTGCCTGCGGCTCGGGCGGACACAATGTCCGCCGCCGAGCCACAATTAGCGGCCACAGGCCAAGAATGGAGAACCGCCGATGTAAACACGGGGGTTCCCCATTCTGACAGTGCGGGCATGGGTCATCTACTGATCCCTGTCACTGGGATCAGTTAGATCTCTCATGCCCATGGTAGCCCAACCCACCACAGTTAGAACACAGGGAACATAGTTAACCCCTTCACTACACCCTGCAGGTTAACCCCTTCACTGCCATGACATTTACACAGTAATCAGTGGACATTTAAATTTCTGATCGCTGTATAAATGTCAATGGTCCCAAAAAAGTGTCAAAAATGTCCGACATATCCACTGCAATATCGCAGTACCGCTAAAATCGCAGATCGCCGCCATTACTAGTAAAAAATAAAAAAATAAAATAACCCCAGAAATGAATTCTCATCATCCGTAAACGCGGCCACTTTTGCGCAAACCAATCGATAAACGTCAATTGCGATTTTTTTATCACAAATATGAGGAAGAATATAAATCGGCCAAAACCGGTGAAAAAAACGTTTTTTTATATATTTTTTTGGATTTGTATTTTAGCATAAAGTAAGAAATTTGGGTGTTTTTGCAAAATGGTCACTCTTCTTTTGTTTATAGCGGTGATCAGAAATGATGCAGAGGTGATCAAATACCACCAAAAGAAAGCTCTATTTGTGGGAAAAAAAGGACGCAAATTTTGTTTGGGTAAAACGTAACACGACCGCGCAATTGTCAGTTAAAGCGACGCAGTGCCGAATCGCAAAAAGTGCTCTGGTCCTAAACTGGGAAATTCTTCCGGGGATGAAGTGGTTAAACTAAAAAATCAAACTGGAAAGCTTGTGATCTCATATGCAGTAGTTACAGATTTGATGAAATACAATATAACCTTTGATTAAATATATATTGTTAAGTGCCACCTAAATGATAAGTCCTTAGCATTGCATTCCTCAGTAAAACATATTAAACAGTGTAAAAAAACTTACAATAATAATTGTGTATAGTAATAAAAGTTCATATAAATAATAAAGTGCAGTTATTGTGCAAAAATTAGTCCAAAGTTCTGTTTTTTCAAAAAAGCGACTTTGTGCAGTATTCACATTTGATATTGTGCAGAAAGGTTGTGGATCGTTCTTCAAAAGTGACTTTGTGCTGTATTCACATTTGGTATTGTGCAAAAAAACTGTGGGTCCACACGTGCTCCCCAATGTGTCCTCATTCACCAGAGAGTGGTACCCCTGCAGGGGTGAACCACATGTGTTCACCTTTATAGATGTCCTGGTCCTAAGTTGGATCGTTCCTCAATCACCGTTTATGCCTCCAGGCAGAAGATGTATGTGGAAGGATGGAAGGAGATACTCATAGCGTAATGCAATTTTCAATTTGTTTTATTCAAAGTAAATCCACAGATAAAAACAGACTTTCCAAACAGTCAAAGAAACAGCGCACCGTCAAAGGCGCATATATAAAAAAGACAGTCCACACTTTCTTTTTAGTTTGGAGCGGCGTGCGCTCCACAAACAGTGTATCTGAATGCCGGAAGTGATGCCTAGGCGTACCAGAAGCCCTGCTTTGCGCGTTTCATCATAGGCCGTCGGCTGAAGCAGTGAGGACAGTTGCTCCATCCGAAGGGCTTGAGCAGAGGGGGGGATATGTGACTTTATGCGAGGCACCACATTGGATGGGCGATACTTGTCGCCTTGCATGCGATCATTTGGAGTCCGACCCGAGTTTTACTGGCCACCGTGGCAGAGCTGGTTCCGGCCTGGACTTTCTGGTCCCCGCAAACCCCTCTCCACCTGCATTTAATGACCAGGAAGAGAACAGAGGAGAGCTTGATCCTGGATCTCAGAGCAAGAAAGCTGAGAGAGCTCTGTGTGCTCTATAAGGTTTGCACTGTTCTTATGTTTTGCGGGTGTCAGGGACAGCCCCACATTGTATAGAGAGGAATCTGTTTGTTTAGTTTAGCACCATACGGCAAGGTTTTGTTTTCTGTTTTGTTTGTGTTTTAAAGTTGCAAACCTGAAATAATAAACCTGTCAAGCCACCAGATTTTAAGAAACTGACATCCATGCTGAATCTTTTTTCCCTGAAAAGTGATCCCCACAAGCTAATCTTGCACAATATATATATATATATATATATATATATATATATATGTATATATATATATATAGCCATGCCTCCGTAGGGGTTGCTGAAAGTAGTAGTTCCCCTGTTACCTCTGCCCGGCACAGCACACACTCCTCAGTCACTCTTGAGACAATGAACAGATTTGTGCTTTGCTCTGGCCAGGCCTCAATGAACTGCCCATTACAGGCAGGGGCCGTGGGCCCCTCTTGTGTAGCAAAAATAGTGAAGAAATGTGCTAGCTAGCCTAGGTGGAATACTGCTCTCAGTCAGTCCCTCTTCCGGCCCTGCCAACCCTCCTGGCTGCAGTGGCCCAACTCCACTGTCTGTGACACCGCAGTCTCTGCTAATTCTGCACCCTACTCAGGCTCTCTCTCTCCAATTTGTTCTGGCATGCCTCTGCAGCATCCCTGGGTGTATGTCACTCACCTATACCTGATGGATCCCTCCTGGAGACTTAACCAGCAGCACCACTCCATTGCTCTCTCCTACTCCCTGGTTAGGACTCCCCATGGGATGTACTGAGGGGTCCCTTCCACTCCCGAACCTCCAGACCCAAGGTCACCCCCACAGACTGGGGGCCCCCTCAAAGGCCTCTGCAACTAGTGCTCCATCTCCCAGTTCTTCCACCCGAACTCTACTCCCTGGCTGCACTGACCCTGAGTATTTGAGGAGCCTGCCCCCTGCCAATCCAAGTCGGGCATTGGTCAGGGCTCCCCAAACACCCCATGCAACTCCACCTCTCTTCCCCATGTTTTCTTATAGAATGCTCTAGGAGCAAAGAGGAGGTAACCAAGAGGTGTCACTGCCTGTGAGTCACCAGCCACTCCCTGAGCCACTCTCCTGCCAAGGATAAAAAAAAAAACAGGCCTAACACAAGCTAAGCCTGCTTAATTTACCTCTCCTAACAATCACCTCAAGCACCTACCTAAGGTAGAGGGCGATATATATATATATATATATATATATATATATATATATATATATATATATATATATATATATATATATTTATATATATATATGTTTTTTTTAAGGGGTAGGTTGAAAATACTAATTTCTTTTTACCAAATTTATATTTTTTGTCTACTAAAAATGATGATTAACAGGAGTAAAAACATAAGAAATATCTAAGCAGGTTTCTTCCTAATGCACTGTTCAATTTGACTTAAGCATTTTATTATGATCGTTATTTCAAGACGTAAGTTTGAATTTCATTCAGGTCTAGCTGACAATTTTACATGTGAAATAACAGTTAGCATAAAGAGGCTGAATGAAAAAGATAACTGAACATAATTCTAACCATGAATAAGGATACTTAAAACCATCAGCACTTTTATTGTATAGATAAAATATATGGATTAGACTTCTGAACCTTTCGTATTCCTGCTTCACTGTTATGGAGAAGCAACTAGTTTAACAGAACTTCCTCAGAGGAGTGAGAGATATCCAAAACACACACATTTCTATCCAACTTCCTGTCTGTAGGTAATGCTACAGTCATTTTGGATTAGCGATAAACAGTCATGAAATTGGAAACAGCCCCTTTTAGCCTAACACAAGAATCTGCAAAAACATGAATACTTGTACCCAAAAAGTGTGATTCCAATTCAAACATTCTAAAATAATACACAGTGCATGCTTAACTGTGTGTCGGGCTATAAGACCATATTAAATGACATTTCCAGATGCCAAGTGAGCCAAGTAATTTAACATTAAAATGCATAGAAGCCTTAAGTACATTTAAATTAATATAAACTTTAACCTAGTATACTTAAATGGCAAAATGTGTTTGTGTGCCCAACTAGATATGCTCATATTTATGATATTTTCATAATGTCTTTTGCAAAAGTAATTTTATGTGGGATTGTGATAAAATAATAGTCTATTTTTGTTAGTATAAAAGTTCTCTATGCCTGTTATATAGCACTTGCTATTTTGGCGTGGCTATATAATATCCTTCTAAAACAAATACAGAAGCATGTATTTGTCAGCACATGCTTATTGGTAACCTGAGTGTATGGAATGTTTGGAGTCAGTTTGGGAAAAGGAATGATTACGTTACACATTATGAGAAGCTTTTAGAAAGAACAGTTGTACATGGGAGTAGGTCAGTCATGGATATGATAATTTCTTAACATTTTCATCAAGTCAAAGCATAAATAATAATATTTCTCCAAAATTCTTATATTTTAATAAGGCAGCCTGGTAACATATTAAAATGTATCTAGAGCCACTTTCACACTGGGGCAGGCAGGGAAGTAGCAGGACGCTTTTAACCCCCAAGAAGGGCTTAAAAAGGGGGTTGAACATACCCACACGTGGTGCTTCCGAAGTGGTGTTCAGCTCCCACCCCGCCCCAAAGATGCTGCTTGCAGGACTTTTTTTTCTCGTTCTGCAAGCGCACCATCCCAGTGTGAAAGCACTCGGGCTTTCAAACTGGGGTGGATTGGGGGGCATTTTTGAGGCGCTTTACAGGCACTGTTTTTAGCGCTAAAGCGTGTGAAAAATGCCCCAGTGTGCAAGGGGTCCAAGGGTTAAAACTAGAGTTGAGCGAACTTCTGGAAGTCCGGGTTCAAAGTCCGGGTCCGGACAGAACCCGAACTTTGTCCCGGACCCCGAACCCCATTGAAATCAATGGGGACCCGAACTTTTAGGCACAAAAATGGCTGTAAAAAAGTCCTGGAAAGTCCTAGAGGTCTTCAAAAGGAAGGAAATGGGGGTAAGGGTGGGACAAGTGCCCTACAAAGAAATGGGGACAGGGAAATAACTAAAAGCATTTTTTAAAAAATCATTTCATAAAAAAATCAAAAATGGAGGTGGATGTGGACCATCTTCAAACTGTGTCTGAAAAGTATTAATTTATGGTAGAAGCCATATAACTGTTCTAAAATCATCTTCAAACTGTGTCAAACAGTATAAATAAGCCGGGAGAACCCATATCACTGTTCTGCAAACATCTGGAAACTGTGTGTAACACTTTAACTAAAACCGGGAGAAACCATACTACTGTTCTGCAAACATCTGGAAACTGTGTGTAACACTTTAACTAAAACCGGGACAAACTGAACTACTGGTCTGCAAACATCTGGAAACTGTGTGTAACACTTTAACTAAAACTGGGCAAACCCATATCACTGTTCTGCAAACATCTGGAAACTGTGTGTGACACTTTAACTAAAACCGGGACAATCTGAACTACTGTTTTGCAAACATCTGGAAACTGTGTGACACTTTAACTAAAACCGGGACAAACTGTTCTGCAAACATCTGGAAACTGTGTGTAACACTTTAACTCAAACCGGGACAAACTGAACTACTGTTCTGCAAACATCTGGAAACTGTGTGTAACACTTTAACTAAAACCGGGCGAACCCATATCACTGTTCTGCAAACATCTGGAATGGAACTCTCTATGTGGCTGGAAGAACAGTAATATGGCTCTATCCCCCTGCAATAGGCTTTTCCCATACACTTTGAAGATGATTGTAGAACAGTGATATGGCTTCTCCCGCTAATTTATACTTTTCAAACACAGTTTGAAGATGATTGTAGAACAGTGATATGGCTTCTCCCGCTAATTTATACTTTTCACACACAGTTTGAAGATGATTGTAGAACAGTGATATGGCTTCTCCTGGCTAATTTATAGTATATTTATAGTTTTCACACACAGTTTGAAGATGATTGTAGAACAGTGATATGGCTTTTCCCGGCTAATTTAGACTTTTCACACACAGTTTGAAGATGATTTTAGAACACTGCTATGGCTTCTCCCGCTAATTTATACTTTTCACACACAGTTTGAAGATGATTGTAGAACAATGATATGGCTTCTCCCGGCTAATTTAGACTTTTCACACACAGTTTAAAGATGATTTTAGAACACTGATATGGCTTCTCCCGCTAATTTAGACTTTTCTCACACAGTTTGAAGATGGTCCACATCCACCTCCATTTTTGATTTGATTTTAGTTTAAAAATGCTTTTAAGTTATTTCCTGTCCCCATTTCTTTGTAGGGCACTTGTCTGACCCTTACCCCCATTTTCCTTCCTTTTGCAGACCTCTAGGACTTTCCAGGACTTTGTTACAGCAATTTTCAAAACTTTTATTAAATTACCAGAACCCCGGACCCAAACGCAGACTTTTTTTTAAAAGTCCGGGTTCGGGTCCGGGTCCCAGACACCCAAAAGTTCAGTATGGACCCGAACTTTACAGTTCGGTTTCACTCAACTCTAGTCCTGGCCAATCAGGAGGCTGAAGATTTGGAACCCAGAAAGAAGACCGGGTTAATGCGGAAGCCGTGGGGTACCAGGGGAGCCATGACAGATCTGTTGAGTGTGGACCTGGAGGGATGAGGCCACCTGCTGATGTCACCAGATGGCCTTGCCCCTTTGTGATGTCATTGACCCAGCATGCTCCAATTGATGATGTCACAAGGGGGCAGGGTCTTGGCCTGCCAGGCTGCATGCTCAGATAAGGGTCTGATATGGATTTTGAGGGGACCCAACACCATTTATTTTTTCAATTTTGGTGGTGGGTTCCCCTTAAAAACCATACTGGACCTGAAGGGCTTGTTTTTTCTTTATTGTTTTGCCGGCAATTGTTTAGTTTGCATTCAGGTGTCAATGCGGACAGCTGATGAGTTATCAATTGTTAAGGACTTGGCAGCCGGCTTGCCAGCAGCCGCCCACTTCTTAACAAAAATGCTACTGCTCCTAAACACTTTTTAGAATGCTCCTGAACACAGCAAAAACCCTGGCAAAAAGCACAAGCATTTTTTTTATCCAGTGTATTTTTTAGCTGTTTTTGAGTGTCTAGTGTGCATGGAGCCCAAGTCTAGTGTATTTTGTTCAACTGGAAGTGCATAACCCAGATTGCATAACTTCTAATTTATTTAAAACATTACTTAACATAACTCTCACATATTTAGGGATTATCTTTACATTTGAAAGAAGGGACTTGATGAAATTCTTACCAACTGTATCTCTTTCTGCATTACAGGACAGTTTCTATCCTGCTTTGCCTGATGATTAAATAATAGCATAGAATGGCACATATTAGGAACACCAGAAAAAGTGACAACACTTGATTTATTTTACTATTTAATCTGAACTTCCACATGCATGCATTATTATGAGTTAAAGTGAAACTTTTATAGTGTGCAGTCTGAATGACAAAGTAAACCTAATACTCCCTGGCAAAGAGAATCCCTCAATTCACATATAAAACATTGCCTCATTGAAATTAGGATGGCAATAGAATTTGCTACCATTAATATACATTGACGAGAATCACTTTGCAATAATTGTAAATCCATGTGGCAATGAAGTGCTATTTGCTTGTGTTGGCTATGGCTGTTGAAAATCGAAAAAAACAGACATTATTCTTATTTCTGTATGGGGGGCCCAAAACAACTGCCAAACAGTGTACTACACTGAACCTTTTTAATCTCTGCCAGGAACAGGGAAAGTAACAACTTTCCTTAATGGATGTTCAGAATAGTACAAAGAATTTGAACTGGACACTGTCCTAAACATGTAAAACAGTCTAGACTGGACTCTGACAGTGCTTCCTAATGAAGGAATAATTGAAAAGGTGACCTTTGTCAGGCCAAGATTAAAAAAAAAAAAATTGTTCAAAAGACATTTAGAAGACAAATAACATTTGGGAGTATTTAGGGAACAGAAGTCTGGAAAAGAAGAACAAATCCATAAAATTAAGAACAGGTGATTCTAATGTACATTGATTTTCCTTTAATTTGTTATGCTTTTTTCTTTTTTCAACTTGAAAGGGGCTTTTTTTGTAATTTTAAAACATTATTAAAAAAACATTTTTATGTCAACAGTTTTACTTTAAGGCATGCTGTTTAGTAATGGAAACAGTGGCGATTTATTATGATTCCTTTTTTAATGATAGCAGCATGAGTTAAGATGAGTTCAAGCTATATTTATTATATCACATTTTAAATACATTATCAAATCAAAATCTTTAGCATTAGTACAAACTAGCAAATAAGCACATATATATATATGTATGTGTGTGTGTGTATATATATATATATATATATATATATACAAAAAAGCCCAATGTGCAGCACCTTGTATCTTTATTAAGATAGTAAAAAACTCACCAAGGAGACATCAAAATAACATCTATTAAGATCCTTCATCAGGCATAGCAAGCAGTGCACTGCAAGGCTGAACCAGCTATTGATCAGGCATCTGGGTGGGTTCCGACATTATTGTCAGAATCCCTGCAGAGCCTGGTCTGGCTCTGTGACGTCAGCTGATAGCAGACTTTAGCCCCCTCTTGGCTGAATCTGAGTCACAGGAGTGCACTACTAAGTGCACGCCTGTGACCCACAGGAGAAGTAAGGTCAAAAGAGCTTTGGCCATATTTCTCCTTTAAAATAAATAGCTTATGATAAATCTTTGCATTTTATTTTACAGGAATGCAATGCCTGCAACGTCAATTATTTTTTTATGTTTAAATATAATGGGCTCCATTCACTAAAGCAGATTGAATGTGGTATACAGGTGATCTGACTATTTTTTTCCAAATATTACATACTATGCTGAAAATGTCAATTCACTATCCCTTTATGAGGTATTTACCTCAAAAACAGAAAATGCTCAGTAAATACCTCATAAAATTAAAGTCAATTCACTAAAGGAAATAAATACATGCGTTAAATAAGTAGTTAAATAAGTAGAGTTGAGCAAACCCTGACTGTAAAGTTTGGGTCCGTACCGGACTTTAGGGTGTCCGTGCCCCGAACCCAATCCCGGACATTTCAAAAAAAGTCTGGGATCAGATTCCAAATTCGGGAATTTTTTGGTGGCTGTTGAATAGCTGCAGGGCAGCCAATCAACAAGCGTTTCACTCGTTTGCCCTTAGAAGCCATCACAGCCATGCCTACTAATGGCATGGCTGTGATTGGCCAGTGCATCATGTGACCCAGACTATTTTTGGCGCATGTTGATTAGCTGCAGGGCAGCCATTCAAGTGTTTCACTCGTTTGCCCTTAGAAGCCATCACAGCCATGCCTACTAATGGCATGGCTGTGATTGGCCAGTGCATCATGTGACCCAGCCTCTATATGAGCTGGAGTCACATAGTGCCACGTGTCACATTGTCTCATACTGGAGTAGGGAGAGGTTCATGGCGCTGCTGTGAGGGAGAGATTAGCATTTTAATATCATCTCATCCTGCATTAGGGACATGTTCCTGGTGGTGCTGTGAGGGAAAGATTAGCATTCTAAAATCATCTGATACTGAAGTAGGGACAGGTTCCTGGTGCTGTGAGGGACAGATTAGCGTTCTAAAATCATCTCATACTGCAGTAGGCACAGGTTCTGGTCGGTGCTGTGGGGGACAGATTATCGTTCTAAAATCATCTCATACGGCAGTAGGGACAGGTTCCTGTCGGTGCTGTGAGGGACATATTATTGTTCTAAAATTATCTCATTGTGGAGTAGGGAGAGGTTCCTGTCGGTGCTGTGAGGGACAGATTATTGTTCTAAAATCATCTCATACTGCAGTAGGGACAGGTTCCTGTCAGTGCTGTGAGGGACAGATTAGTGTTCAAAAATCCAGGGATGACGTCATACTCTACTAAAAACTTGTGATTAGACAGGGAGTGTCGTGACTGTC
>BLSH010193535.1:314785-328913 GCA_018402905.1 Glandirana rugosa | reverse complement strand
CGCTGCATGCCTGCTGCACCTGACGGAGAGGCCGATCAAAAAATACAAAACCTCGCTGACAATGCAGCTTTTGAATGCAGCTAAAGCCTGCATTCCACTTCGATGGAGAGACCCTGAACCCCCTACAAAGGCTTTATGGTTTGCCGGGGTTAACGCCCTCAGAGACATGGAGGAACTTACAGCGACTCTGTATAATACAGAGGAGGCCCACCGGGACACCTGGCGACCTTGGAACCACTTTGTTTACACAGACGCCTACGCATCGGAGGTGCCCTTGCCCTAGACTGCATTTGAGGCTTACCTTGGAAAGGACGTTTTCCCTACGGGCATCCGGTCCTGGGACTTGGGGTGGGATAGCGGTGAGTGTTTTTCCCCTCCCCCCTCTTTTTTTTTCTTCTCTCCCTTCTGTCCCGTCCATCTCCCTTCCTCTCCCTTAAGTGCTCCCCCTTGCTCTGTGTCTCCTTCTTTCCCATTCCTCCTGAGTTGGGGTCCGTCCAAATGTTTTATGAAACATACGCGCATACAGGGTCAGCAGGCCGCTCAGAGGATTATACACTAGGGAGGAGCTGTGTTCGCCTCCGGGCTTAAGCTGGGAGGTGACACAGGGATCTATGTTCAGCTGGATTGATTGGGCCTGCTGTTCCCACATGCTACCCCACCTCCTAACGCAGGACAATGTATTAAGTTTGTACCCTTCTTTTTTCTTCCTCACATGAGTGATTTCAACTTCCTTATATGTATTTTACTTGACATATCCATTATTGGTGGCCATCCCATGAAACGACATTATGCAGGGGGCCCCCTGCAGCAGCGCGACTCCCTCTGCCTGTTGATTAGTATGCCCCTCCTCGCTCCGGGGGAACTCCCCGGGGGGGACAGGGGGAGTGGGAGACTCTCGCGGCGTGACCGCCGGGTGGGGGTCCCCGCTCGCTGCATAACTGATGCTCGGGATAGGGCCGGGGAGTTGTGGTGTTGTGGGGCCGTGCCCCTTACTCACAGATTGTTCATTGGCCGCTACCTCTACAGTGTGCCTCTATGGTTATTTTGGAGTTGAACACTTAGGCAACTTCTATATCACCGAAATTCCATGCCTGTTATATGTTACTTGTTACACTTGATGTAATCTGAAATTTGTTTCAATAAAACTCTTTTGAATTAAAAAAAGGCAGATAATGTGGACATATTTTCTAGGTTGGAACAAGGGATGAACCAAACTGCACTGGGTCTGGTTCGAGCAGGGTTTGGCAAACATCAAAACAAGTTATATGCTGAACCTGAACCCCATTCAGTTTAGAAAAACTTTAATGTTCCATCTGGCCAAGAGCAGTGATTTTTTTAAATGCCTAAAGTGAAACATGAAAAATGTCTGATTCCTTTAAATAACATGCTTTGGGGAGTTCCTTTATCCTGCCTGTGAAGAGGCACATCTCTGTAATCTACAAAATGTGCTGCAGCAACGCTGACATTTACAAAGGAAAAAAGCGTTTAAATATTCCAAAACATTCAACGTGATTTGAAGGTGTGGTCCGTGGGTCTTTTTTCGGGGTTTGGCAGTGCATTGATAGTAAAAATGAATAAGCTCCTGAGAATCTTATACCTATTGCAAGCGGTGCCCATAAGACTACCACATGACTTTTTCGCATCCTATCATGGAGCTTGTACAGAATTTGTTTGGGGTAAATCACATGCTAGATTAAGCTTTGAGAGGCTAACTTTACCTAAGTTGAAAAGAGGCTTAGGCCTCCCAGACATTGTTAAATACCACTGGGCCTGTCAGTTAGCGAGAATAATAGACTGGAATATCCATTCACACATCAAAACGTGGGTAAACATCAAGTTCTCCCCCGTTACCATTACGTCAACCTTCCATGGACCGCTTCAACGCATACACCACCAGAATGCAAACTACATCCTTTAATCGGCAACATACTACAAATTTTCTGAAAAGCACGCAATAAATTCAAAATGTTCTCCTCATCGGGCCCGCTAACACCCATTCGTAACAACCCGGAATTCTTACCAGATCTAACAGCTTCTTCTTGGAGTTCTGGCCCCACACCGACATCCGAGTTGAGCACTTCTTCTCAAAGGGTAATTTCCTAACCCTACCTGCATTATCTGCACAGATGCCAGGACATTCCTCTTCTGATCGTATGTCCAACTAAAACATTTCCTAAATAACTCCAAATTGCGCCCTGAATACTCTAGACAATACACACCTTTCAAAGTACTTTATACATGAAATGTTCTGCAAAGACACCTGATTTCAGATATGTACTTCATCTTATTTCCTGATCACAACCCCAAATCCAAAATAGCAAGCCATAGCTGGGAAAGGGTACTCTCAATTAACCTCTCCGAATAGGATTCAGAAAATATCTACTGTTATATCCATAAGGGGTCAATCAATGTTTCTGCACATGAAAATGGCTTCAAGGTCTTTTCTAGAAGGTACAAAACCCCTCTTAGACTACACAAAATCTCTCCCGCTATCCCCCCAACTGATGGCGATGCTCTGACGAGGAAGGATCACTCCTGCACATATAGTGGTCCTGTTCCCTAATCCAATCCTTTTGGAAAGACATCCATCGCCTCACTACTCAGATTACCACCTATTCGATCTACTTTTCCCCAGCACAAATGCTTCTACACTATTCCTCCATCCCTAAAAAGGACTATCACTGTTCCCTTATCCTACACCTTTTGAATGCAGCTAAGATATGTATTCCAACTCAGTGAAAATCGGCCAATCCCCGAACTACTGCAGAGTGGATCAGACGCATAAACAAAATTGCAGAAATGGAAGAACTCGTTCATCAAGCTAAAGATACACCCTCCAAGTTTCAGAAAACCTGGTCCTGTTTGCCCACTTTCAAACAACAAATGAATACTCCCAAATACTATCTCAAAGAAGATTTCTGAACCACAGTGTCAGGTCAGAGGAGAAGCAAGGGTCTACCCCCCCTTTTTTCGCCTTCCTCTGAATTCCCCATTTCCCCCTACCTACTCATTGCGGTTACATCTTGCTCAACACCTCCCCCAGTAATCGACCATTTCGCCAAACTCCCCCCTTTATTACCCCTCCCCGCTATTTCCTCTCCTACAAGGAAATTATCCTGACAACCCCCCTATCTTCTAATACTCATGGCACCCATTCCCTACCATCTTGCTTGAGTAATGTGACTACTGACTAGGCCTAATAGAAACACCTCCTGCCGTATTGGTTGCTAGTGGTCCGGTGACCACAACTGTATGAGAGAATAACAATTCTTGAGATTCCAGGCCAACTATGAATGTGAATGCTATATAGCTAAGGAGCTACAGTGGATAACAAGCTTAAGACACCAACACTCATAATGAGCCCTTATCTGACTGTGTATGGTCCTAACCGCCTGTACGGTATACATCTCTGGCTTCAACTGCTACAACACAAGTAGTGCGCCTGACAAAGATTTTTTGAAGCCACTCTACTCTGTAGATACCCTGTTATGTACACTAGGGAAAACACAACATTCTGCTGATGTACGGTATCTGTAACAAACATGAAATTACTTCACCATATTTGGGTCCAACCACCCACAATGTTCCTTTGTATTTGACACAGCCTTTTAATATATACTGCTTACTTGTTCGTGCTCAATTACGTGTCTCAGTTTTACTTTATATTGGTTGTTGTATCGTACATGATCCTTTACCCCATTTACTTTATTTTTGTTTACAATAAAAATGTATTTGAAAAAAAAAAAGTTTAAAATTGTCGGCAAATGACATTTCATTCTTTAAAAAAAAAGACAAACAAACAAAAAAATGCACACATGGTTTAATTCTCTAAGGTTTGCGGAAAAAAAATCATTGTTGAAGGATAATATTCACAAAAAAAGCCTTATTTGTCCTTAAAAAAAACAATATATGTATTATGTTGTTATCTTAAGTAATGACAAAATAATCGCAGAATAAAAAGGCTCATAGCAGAAATTTGAAAATTGCTCTAGTCCATAAGGGGTAAACAGGTGTAAGAGCCAAAGTGGTTAAATACCCCATGGGAGCTGAGTCATCATTCTTCAAATGTGGTCTTTCTGCAGGAGGCCCACCTGATGCATTCTTCCAAAGATAAACTAAACTCTAAGTATTTTTCAGCTTGGTACGATGGAGATTCTTGAATAAAATATGCAAGAGGAGCAGCCATTGGTTTGGATAGAGACACAATATTTACTCTAAAAGTTCCAATGTCTGTACTCTGCAAAAAAATTCAAAAGCAACTGATCGCGCAATTCTGTACCTATTTAAATTCCCTGGACAAAGGCGAAAAAATTGCGCTGAAAATCTTTTCTAGTATACATCACTGTCTTACTGGAAGAGGGTAAAGATACAACATGATGCACAAGTTACATACCTGAATTTTGACACAAAGCTATATACCAACATTTTGGCCACTAAAATAAAACTCTTTATGCCTTAAAGTGGTTGTTAACCTAATTAATCTAGCACACAGTACATGGTTCAATAAGTATGGCAGCGTCTTTCTTCTTATTTTTTTTCTCTGTAAATACCTTTTTTGAGACAATTTGTTATGTCCTATATTCTCCCTTGTATCCACCCGAGGGTGCCGAGTAGGAGGGACACAGATTCTTTCTGACGTATGCAATATACGTCAGAAGAGGAATCTGTTTTCTTCCTCCCTGTGGCCGTGCTGTAATCAGAGAAGTGTGTACAGAGAGAAGGGAGGGAGGAGTAGGGGAGAGGAGAGGGGCGGGGCTGGGACTGTATCAGATTGTTTTTCTCATTGCAGACTACATGCTGACAGGGAGAGAGAGGGAGGGGGAGGAAGGGGGAGATGTACACAAGCAGAGGAGGACAGAGAGCTGGCATTCTCAAACAGATCTTCTAGGGGATACAGAGGGATAATTTAAAAAGAAAAAGCACCATGCTGATTTTTTTTTTTTTTGGTTAACAAACGCTTTAATGGGTATACTCCAATGAGGCAGGATTTGTGCCAGACCATGAAAGACAAGGCATTACTGCTACCACCCTCTCCCTATCCACCTTGACAAACACAGCAAATTCCCAATCTTGTCAACAGATGCAGAAAAGCATTTGACAGGGTAGACAGGGGATTCATGTTATCTGCTCTATAAAGCATATGCATAGGTCCCAAGATGCTAAAACTGATTGAGGCCCTCTATTATTATCCAATAGATAAAACAGAAATCAATGGTACAATGTTTCATCCTTTCAAACTACCCAGTGGTACAAGACAAAGTTGCCCTCTCTAACCCTTGCTCTTTGTCCTTTCTATTGAGCCCTTGGTAGCTGCCATCTTAATTAACACAGATGTTCAACGAATAACAATGGCAAATAGAGAACATAATGTAGCAGTGACATTTTATTTTCTGTCAATGATTTGAGGCTAAAGCTACCAAATATCCTCAAATACCTAAAATAATATTGAGAACTACCTAATTTGAAGATTTATCTTTCAAAATCTGAGATATTAAATATTACAGTATCCTCTAGTAATCAACAAGTAATACAACTATTGTTTCCTTTCATTTGGCAAAAGAAAGAGCTTAAATATCTAAGGATTAACTTGACATTGACCCCCTTAGCTGACACTTTATCAAGCTAACTTCATTCCCTTACTTAACTCATTGTACATTGTACCCCTACCCATTCACCAAAAAAAGTGCCATGAATAAATAAAAACAGTAGACAGGTGTTTGAAAATTCCTTTATTAAAAAAAAAAAAAATACCATGTCCCCCGATGTAGATCCGCCACTCTCCACCACTGCCGTACCCAAAAATCGTAAAAAAATTAGCTCTGCCATCAATGAAGGCTGACTGCCTAATGCACGCTCTGCCATTTGACAGTTCTTATATAGATAGGGGGAAGGGCCACCTGGCGATGTCACCTGGTGGCCCCTCCCCCTTGTGACATTGGCAGGGATGTGACTTTGCCAGGTGACTGAGATCTGGGGGCCCCATTTTTGGCGTGGTGTTTTTTTCTTTCGTTTTTTTAAATAGCAAGGTGTCTGCAATGTCCACTGCGAGTCAATTTAAATGTGACTCTTTTTTTTTCTTTATAAATGTAATTTTTGCTGCAGCATGTTATATGCATGCTACAGATGTGCCACTTTACGGGCAGACTAAGGGGACCCCCCAGGCACTATATTTAAAGGATTTTTACATTTATATTGTTTCATTTTACACATTATTAAAACCCCTGATCCTTTAAAAAGGATAATTAAAAAAAAAAGTTTACATTGATACATGTACCCCAGGGAAGTAACTGGACGCCCATACCCTATTTTTTGGCCAATTACTTGCATATAAGCCTTAAAAATGGGGACTTTTGATTTCTCATGTTCGGCTCCCATAGACTTCAATGGAGTTCCCAGTTTGAGGCAGAACTTTTCCCGTTTGGGAGATATGCTGCGAACTGAACAGGGGGATGTTCAGCCCATTCTACTGCTAGCACCCATCCAGAGGTCATCATTGTTATGAGTGCAGTGGATATATATCTCCGGTGAACATCTTCCTGTTTTAGTTGGCTTACAATTTTATTTTATTTTCTTTACAGAGATAACACACCTGTGAGACAAGGTGCATATCTACTTCATATGACTTTCAGACATTTAGACCTGTGCTGGAAAACACATTGGCACCAAATGAAGGCTCAACACAAAGAAGTCACCTCTGAGAATTGTCAATCAGGAAAGATTCCTATGTATCAAGTAATTCACATGCTGGTCAGGTTTGCTATCCCACATTATTCTTTTTGCATTCTGCAGACTACTTGGCCCAAAAGTCTCTCTGTGGGTTTCTGTAGCAAACCATATGGTTTTAAGCCTTATTTACAACAGACAATTGTCAAGTGAAATTCCCAAAAAATGACTGTGAGATATGACCATTGATACACAAAACATTTAACACCTACATACTGTATATATTCTATGAACATAATGACAATATCTTAATCAATCAATCAATGCATAATTTGATTCTCTTGTAAACAACAAAATACGTTAGTAGAAGTCATACTATCATGTCAGTCTCACAGTGTGAAAAGGAATTTCACCCTTTCCTTAGGTGTTGACTATTCCTTGTCTAATTTATGATATAATCATTGTGCTTATTCAATGATAAAACCATGTTTTTCATTCTTGCCACTGGTGTTTCAGGATCTTGTTTTACAGATGCATGATAGATGGTCTGAATGTAAAACGCGTTGGTCCCTTGGGCGGTCAGCACAGTCATGGAGCCTGCAGGTGCCATATCCATCTAACATCTCTGAATTTGGTTCCAGTCATTCACTTCTGCTATCAATCTGCTAACAATCACTGCATTTATTTCATCTAGAGGCACATCTGGAATAGCTGTACACGTCCAGGATTCTTTGCTGAAAGGTTATGTTTGAATGGAGTCTCACATGCTATTTTGTAATTAGAAATGCTGGGCTTCTCTACCAATTTGCACTTAATCATGGTGTCTGCAAGCTATGGATTCCTTAAACTGTCACATCCCTTCCAGTCACATATGTTTATGTATGTTTCTAGTTATGATATCCACAATGCATTTCCTCTATCTGCATAAGATGTAACTACTTGTGCAAAATATAATCCTAGATATTTTGCTAGGTTTTCTAAAAGAAAAAAGTAATCTTTGAAAAAGTACGGTAGAAAGTCCAGGTACCAAGGATAAACAATTATACTATTTAGATACTGAGCTTTAAAATATTTTATCACTCATTGCACTTGTGAGTTAGGGCCTGTTTACATTGGATCTCTATTTAGAGGGTGTTTGACAGGTGGTTGGCAGATGATATGTCTCCACCTCAGCCCCTGTTTAAACCCTATAGCCCCCACAACAACACTGCAATCATGTGGTTTGTATGCTGATACAGGGCAGTTGCAGTGCAGCCGCATTCACTTGAATAGTTCTCATTCAGTGGCAGTACTGCCCACTGAACTCGACAGTGGTAAAAATGTTTCTGCAGAATCCAATCACTGCTTTGGGTTAAGGAAGGCAGTTGGGGAGGTGTAAGGGGGTTACTATTGGCACCAAATTGCTTAACCTCCCTCCCAGTTCCTCTTGGATAGGACAACCACCCATTGCTATTATCTGAAAGCCTCTGCCATCTTGCTCCCAACTCCTTGCCATGGCCCTGCCCACCACATCCCCAGCCATTAGCCTTTATATTCATAAGATAGCAATGTCCACACAAAAGTTATAATTTCAACACTTTATTGTTCTTTTTATGGATGGCTTTGACATTCACATCACATAGACATACTAACAGGTGTCTTTTGCATACATCGCCATACACAAAAGTGGACAAGCTGTAGCAGTCATTTGTAAAAGCGGAACATTGCACATCAGTTATAAGCCCTCTTTTCCCAAAACACCTCCTCTCCTTTGGAGAACCACAGTGTTGGGACCCATCTCCCTATATACTAGATTCTGTAGCATTCTGCTCTATTCAAACTGAGGTTTACAAGGTGAAGCATTCTGCTCTGTCAGCCAAGATTAACAAGGTGCTTTCTGTAGTATACTAGTCTCTCTTACTATGTCCCACTCCAAAGCCCTACCCAGCCGGATACACTACCAGTTGTCACTCATTTCCTCCAAGGATCATTAGTACTCACTCAGAGGGCTCTGACCTGGCCCATTCAACACTATGCATCCAGCTTATGACTCCCTGCATATTGTATCAGAGACAGGACTGCTGAAGCTGCACCTTCTGAATATTGTACACTTCTTCTGGGACTTTAGCCCTGAACAGGGCCTTGGCAGTAGCTGACTACGTATACATAGGTCTGGGTAAGTGGCTCCCATTTTTCCACACATAAGGCTTCTGTCATATACAGTATATGTGCACTAACCCCACCCATTACATCGCCACAGGAAGGCCATGTCTAAAAGGGGACCTAACACCCAATTACATATTTCCTTATTGCCACATTTTGTGAAAGAGCCACCTAGTGCAGACTAGCTAACTGCACCTACTTACAGTGGGCAGTAGAACCATGGCTCAATTACTTATATTTACCACCCCCAGTATCAAATGCAAACTAGGCCTTAGACACATATTACTAATTCTTTTTCAGTAGATTAATGTTGGTACAAATACAATTGTAACACCAAGCTAAAAAAGTACATCTCTAAGAAAAAGTTAGCGGATCAGTTTATTAGCCAGCTACTAACTTTTTGTCTAATAGGTTCATTGCATCCTAATATTTCTCTGCTCACAGTAAATCCTAAGCATATTCAAAATAGCAGTATTTTTAATTACATTAAACTAGCATGCATAAAATACAATTATCACTATTAACAATTACAGCAATATTCCTCAAAAAGGCAGTGAATATTCTCCAATCCATGTTATCCTTCTAACCTTAACCACCTCAATACCGGGCACGTTCACCCCCTTCCTGCCCAAGCAATTTTTTAGCTTTCAGGGCTGTCACATTTTGAATGACAATTGCGTGTTCATGCTACACTGTAACCATGTGAAATTTTTATAATTCTCTTCACACAAATAGAGGTTTATTTTGGTGGTATTTAATCACTGCTGGGTTTTTTATTTTTTACTAAAAAAAAAGAAAACAAGACAGAACATTTTGAAAAAAAAATGTTTTCTTAGTTTTTGTCTGTAAATTTTGTAAATAAGTAATTTTTCTCCTTCACTGATGAGGCGGCACTGATGGGCACTGATGAGGCGGCACTTATGGGCACTGATAAGTGGCACTGATGGGTGGTACTGGTGGGCACTGATAGGTGGCACTGGTGGGCACTGATGGGTGGCACTGGTGGGCACTGCTGGGTGACCCTGGTGGGCACTGATAGGTGGCACTGATGGGCACATATAGGCGGCACAGATAGGTGGCACTGATGGGCATTGATGGGTGGCACCAATGGGCATTAATGGGCTGCAGTGATGGGCATTAATGGGCAGCAGTAATAGCCAGCTCTGACTGGCATCACTAATGGGCACTGATTGGTGCCACTTCCGGGCACTTGTGGGCACTGACTGCTGGCATTGGCTGGCACTTGTGAGCACTGACTGCTGGCACTGGTGGGCACTTAGTGCTGAAACTGATTGCTGGCACTGTAATCAGGGCACTGATCATCAGTGCCCTAACTAAATCCCTATACGTCCTCTGTGTGAGGAGATGTCACTGATTGGCTCTCCTCGCCACACACTCTGTCAGTATGAGGTGAGGAGCGCTGATTACCACCACTTCCTTGTTTGCGTGTGACCGGCTGTGATTGGTCACAGCCGATCACATGGTTAAATAGCCGCGGCTCTTTACACAGATCGGGGTCGTGCTGTGTCCTGGCAACATGGTGCAACTGTGATTGATGCACTGCATGCTTTCTGGGCGACGTCATAGGAGGTTGTCCCAGAACGAAAGCCGCATCGCCCGCTGTCATCTGATGGTCGGCAGCCGGCAAGTGGTTAAACACTGGGGAGTTAAAAAAAGAAGATTTCAATGCCGGAAGATTGGGCTGGATGTGACATCACACCAGAACAAGATGGAAGCCTCGAGTGAAGACACAATCAGCGAAAACTAGTTGATACTCCTCAGGTGTTGTCATTTCCTGTTCCGGTGTGACATCACGTTTGGCCAGAAATTTTTGCTGTTGGAACGCATGCCGGTCACCAAGCAGTGCGACGGTGCAATATTCTGCTTTTATGTACACCTGGTTCAATTAACACTACATTATGGGGTTGATTTACTAAAGGCAAATCCACTCTGCACTACAAGTGCACTGCAAGTGCGCTTGGAAGTGCACTTGGAAGTGCAGTCGCTTTAGATCTGAGGGAAAGATCTGAATGAAGGGAAGCTCTGCTGATTTTATCATCCAATCATGTGCAAGCAAAAATGCTGTTTTTTATTTTCCTTGCATGTCCCCCCTCTTCAGCAACTTGCAGTGCACTTGTAGTGCAAAGTGGATTTGCCTTTAGTAAATAAACCCCTATGAGTCATTCTCTGATTTGCTGTTGTGGTGTATTTGGAGTAAGTATTCAAGAATTAGGAGGAATTTGAATGTGCTTGTTGACATTTTGTAACATAAAGGTTACAAGATTGATGGTGAGTGTGCATTTTACACAGTGCCTGGTGATTTGTGGTGGCACAGTTGGAAGATCATTTAAGGGCACACAGAAGATCTAAATGCATGGTGGTGGATTGCAACACATGGTTATGGACTTTTTTTTTATAATTTTAACACAAATGTATATTGTGTTTGACTTTTTATGAATGATTGTTTTGCGTATGTATGTGTGATTGCGCCATGTTTTTCTTTATATTATTTATGGCGTGATGTCATTTTATTTCCACTTTAAAGGAGGCAGTTTCACTGGTCCAATTTAAATTTTAAGCAGGTGCCTTTTTTGCTATGTTATAAAGTACACATTAGAGAGGGATATGCTGTATTCATATTTCATGTCAAAGTTTTACAACCACTTTAAAGTGTAACTTTGGGTGACAAATAAAATAGTACATGTAATGCAGTGTATCAAGAGCAATAACGCGGCAGCTTTGGTTTTCCTGAGGTCCGCCTTTTTACACAATGCAGAGGATTAACCCCTTAGGTTCCACAGTGAGTATAACAAGCTTGCTTTACTGCATTTACAGACTGATTTCATTGTTGTGGGTTTAGTAACACTTTAAACATAGGGAGTGATATGGCACAAAGGGATAACTGTGGCTCTTAGCTCATAGTTGCATATGGAATTTCAGAGAAAAGTCTAAAAATATCTAGAGAAGTCTGCAGTATATAGTTCATAAACAGATCCTTATAGCTTGTGAGTATAAGTTTTTGCTAAATGCAGAACACCTTTATGTAGCACCTCCAGTAGATTGAAAATAACTTTATAATTGCAGAATCTAAGTGCACAATCTAAGTGTAATGGATATCATACGTTTATTTTAAAAAATAACAAATAGCGACTCATATAAAATCAATAATATATACTTATCATTAAACAGAGGTTCAGTTCTTAGCAACGGCTAGGCATCAGGGCATACACACAGGATTGGCAGATGTGGAACCTGTAACAGCTGAAAAATACACCAGGGGTGCCAGTCTATGTGCAGCATAATAGTTATGTGAATGCCACAGGGCTCACTTGAGGTTACACACTCTGTTTAGATAGTAAAGTAGACTTTCACTGAAAGACAAACAATACAAATTCTAGCTACTTTTGGAAATGTTTAAAGTGTAAAGGTTGATGGCTTTTTACCTTACTGCATACAACGCAGCTCCTCCCGTAGCCCCTCAATATTTACCCAAGCAATGTGCACGAGAGAGGCTGCTCTCCCGGGTCTCTGCCTCCTCATTGGCTGAGACACAGCAGCAGGAGCCATTGACTTGTTATCAGTGTCACTGCTGCTGCCCAGTAACTAACAAGGGCTGAGTATCTAAGCACTGGCACCTCTAGCTGAGAATTGAGAACATCTAAAATATCTATATATATATATATATATATATATATATATTTACATGCCCTGGCAGAATTAATGATTTCTTGGCCATTTTTCAGAGAATATGAATGATAACACCAAAACATTTCTTTCACTCATGGTTAGTGTTTGGTTGAAGCCATTTATTATTAATCAACAGTGTTTACTCATTTAACTCATAATGACAACAGAAACTACCCAAATGACCCTGATCAAATTTTACATACCTGGTAATTCTGGCCTGATAACATGCACACAATTTGACACAAAGGGGTTTGAATGGCTATTAAAGGTAACCATCCTCCCCTGTGATCTGTTTGGTTGTAATTAGTGTGTGTGTATAAAAGGTCAATGAGTTTTGGGACTCCTGATAGACCCTTGCATCTTTCATCCAGTGCTGCACTGACGTTTCTGGATTCTGAGTCATGGGGAAAGCAAAAAAATGTCAAAGAATCTGCAGGAAAGGGTAGTTGAACTGTATAAAACAGGAAAGGGATATAAAAAGATATCAAAGGAATTGAGAATGCCAATCATCAGTGTTCAAACTCTAATCAAGAAGTGGAAAATGAGGGGTTTTGTTGAAACCAAACCACGGTCAGGTAGACCAACAAAAATTTCAGCCACAACTGCCAGGAAAATTGTTCGGGATGCAAAGAAAACGCACAAATTATTTCAGGTGAAATACAGGACTGTCTCAAAACATGTGGTGTGGCTGTTTCAAGATGCACAATAAGGAGGCACTTGAAGAAAGATGGCTGCATGGTCGAGTCGCCAGAGAAAGCCATTACTAAACAAATGCCACAAAGTATCCTGCTTACAATACACCAAACAGCACAGAAACAAGACTCAAACCTTCTGGCACAAAGTCATTTGGAGTGATGAGACCAAAATTGAGCTTTTTGACCACAACCATAAAAGCTACATTTGGAGAGGAGTCAACAAGGCCTATGATGAAAGGTACACCAATCCTACTGTGAAACACAGAGGTGGATCGCTGATGTTTTGGTGATGTTTGAGCTATAAAAGCACTGGAAATTTGGTCAAAATTGATGGCAAGATAAATGCAGTATGTTATCAAAAAATACTGGAGGAACATTTGCATTCATCAGCCAGGAAGCTGCACATGGGACGTACATGGACATTCCAACATGACAATGATCCAAAACACAAGGCTAAGTAGACCTGTCATTGGCTACATCAGAATAAAGTGAAAGTTCTGGAGTGGCCATCTCAGTCTCCTGACCTCAATATCATTGAGCCACTCTGGAGAGATCTCAAACGTGTAGTTCATACAAGACAGCCCAAGAATTTCCAGGAACTGGAGGCTTTTTGCCTCATCCACAAATACCACAAAACACTTCAAGCTGTCATTGATGTTAAAGGGGGCAATACACGGGATTAAGAACTGGGGTATGTAAATTTTTGATCAGGGTCATTTGGGTAGTTTCTGTAACACCATAAACACCTACTCCGTTTTTCGGAGGTCAAGGACCTTTAAGAACCCGACAGAACATACTTGATGTGCAAACTCTAGAGAGGTCTCACCGAGTTACTATAACTCCAGTCCTCTGACTCTACCGGTGAGGTCTTGAAAGTGAAATAAGACTACATCGGTTACTGTCCAGATGAATCGGAACACAAAACCTAGTAACAGTACAAC
>BLSH010193535.1:266657-279325 GCA_018402905.1 Glandirana rugosa | reverse complement strand
GCACTGAACTTGTTCTCTCTGGAGAAAAGACGCTTGAGAGGGGATATGATTTCAATGTACAAATACTGTACTGGTGACCCCGCTATAGGGGCAATACTATTCAGTGCAAGGGAAAACAAGAAAACACGCGGCCATTCACTAAGAATGAAAGAAAGGCGTTTTAACCTTAAGACGCGTAGGGGTTTCTTTACGGTAAGAGCAGTGCGAATGTGGAATTCGCTTCCAGAAACAGTGGTTTCTGCTGGTAGTATAGATAATTTTAAAAAACTATTAGATGCACACCTAAGGGACCACAACATTGGGGGATATACAACGTATTACTGACATAAAATAAAACACACACATGGGTTGGACTTGATGGACTTGTGTCTTTTTCCAGCCTCACTGACTATGTAACTATGTAACTATGTAACATGATGCACTGGCCAATCACAGCCATGCCATTAGTAGGCATGGCTGTGATGGCTTCTAAGGGCAAACCAGTGAAACGCTTGTTGATTGGCTACCCTGCAGCTATTCAACATGCGTGATAAACTACCAGAACCCAGAACCCGAACCCGAACGTTTTTTGAAATGTCAGTGTTCGGGTCCGGGTCCCGGACACCCGAAAGTTCGGTACGGACCCGAACGTTACAGTCCGGGTTCGCTCAACACTAATGTTGACCAAGGCAAAGGCATCTGCAATCTGATCCAGGCAGTTTATATAGCAGCAGAGCTGGCTTAACGAGCCAGGATATGATCATCAGATGAGACAGAGTGGAAGCTGAGACTAACAATTAACCCTCAGCTGAGAAGCTTGCTCTGAGAAGGAAGAGCTGAGCCCAGCCCTGACAGTACCCCCTCCTTAACAACCCCCCTTTGGGGGGCCACCAGATTTGATGGGAATACATCTATGGAAAGCATGGAGGAGGACAGGAGCACGTATGTCCCAGGAAAGGACCCAAGAACGCTCCTCCGGACCGTACCCTTTCCAATGAACCAGGTACTGTATGTGCCCATGGAACCTATGGGAGTCAATGATAGATTGTATCTCATACTCCTCTTGGTTCTCAACCTGAACAGGATGAGGACGTGGTACCAAGGTGGTGAAGCAGTTGCATACCAAAGGTTTTATCAAGGAGACATGGAATACATTCAAAATTTGCGTATTAGAAGGCAGGTCTAAAGCGTAAGCCACTGGGTTGATCTTGCAGAGAATATAGAAAGGCCCAATAAACCGTGGTGCCAGCTTCAGTGAGGGAACACAGAGTTGGTGGTTGCGAAAAGACAGCCAGACCCTCTCCCCAACTTGGTAAGAAGGCGCAGGTCTGTGGTCAGCATGACATCTGTACCTATCATTGGCACATTGCAAAAACTTCTGGACCTGTACCCAAGTGGAAGAAGACCACAGAGATGCTCCTCCAACACAGAAATTCTCTGAGGAACAAATGAGTCAGACAACATGGCTGGTTGGAAACCATAATTCGCCATAAACTGAGACAATCGGGAAGTGGTACTGACGGCACTATTGTGAGCGCATTCTGCTCAAGGTAACAGGTCAAGCCAGTTGTTATGGTGGTCAGAAATATAGCAATGTAAAAACAGTGCCAAGGACTGGTTGGCTCGTTCTGCGGTCCCATTGGACTGCGAGTTATACGCAGAAGAGAAGGAAAGCTGAATTCCCAACTGTGCACAAAAGGTTCCCCAAAACCTGGACAAAAACTGGCTACCCCTGTCTGAGATTATCACCTTGGGAAGCCCATGTAAGTGAAAGATCTCCCGAACAAAAATGGAAGCCAGTTCCTTGGACATGGGCAATTTCTTAAGTGGAATACAATGTGATATCTTTGAGAATCGGTCAACCACCATAAGAATAACTGTGTTACTCTGAGAGTTAGGTAACTCTACAATAAAATCCGTAGACAGGTGGGTCCAAGCTCACTCTCCATTGGGTATGGGTTGTTGAAACCTTACTGGAAAATGTTGTGGTGTTTTTTTCTGAGCACACACTGAACAGGCTTCCACAAAGGCAGATACATCAGTGTGGAGACTAGGCCACCAAACCTGTTGAGAAATAGCCCAATTTATTAGTTGATTCTTCCCTGGGTGACCAGCAGCCCTGGGAAAATGGTAAGTCGGGAGCACAGCAGTACAGAGACTCTCCGGGACAAAGCATCGGGCACAAGGTTTCTCAGGAGAAGCATGGATCTGAGCAGCAAGGATCTTGTCACACAAAGGTGAAGTGAGACTGGTACAAATCGTAGCCAGAATACGATAAGGAGGTATTACAGGAACCGACTCCATCTTGGAAGCGGAGGAAAACTGTTGTGACAATGCATCAGCCCTTACATTCTTAGTACCGGGTAAGAATGAGACTATGTAATTGAAGCTTGACAAGAACAGAGCCCATCCCACCCTCCTGGGGGAGAGGCATTTAGCCTCAGACAAGAATGTGATCTTCTTGTGGTCAGTCAAAATGAGAACCGGAACAGTGGTACCCTCGAGGAGATGCCTCCATTCTTTAAGGGCTAAAATGATCGCTTACAACTCTGTTCCCAATCTTGTAATTGCATTCCACAGGAGAAAACTTCTTGGAAAAGTAGCCACAAGGATGCATAGTGCTCTCGGAGGGGGAATGTTGGGACAGAAGGGCACCAACTCCAGTCTCAGATGCATCAACCTTAAGGACGAAGGGTAACGTAGGATCTGGATGTGCCAAAATATGAGCAGAAACAAAGGCAGCCTTGAGACTTTCAAAGGCCTTAATGGACTCCGGAGACCAATTCTGTGAGTTACCGTTCTTTCTGGTCATATCAGTCAGGGGCTTCACCAGAGATGAGAAGTTACGAATAAACTTCCAATAATAATTGGCAAAGCCAAGAAAATGTTTTAGTGGACTTAAACCCAAAGGGTTTAAAAAAAAGGTCGGGCCACTGTAGAACTGCCGATAGCAGGGTCTCTGGGTCCATTGAAAAACCAGCAGTGGAGCTATCCATTGTCTTCTTTTATGTACTGTTTGTATATGATTATCCTTTTGAAACTCAATAAAAATCTATTGTTGAAAAAAAAAAAAGAAAAACCATCAGTGGAAATTACATAATCCAGGAATTTAACCTGTTCACGATTGAACTCACACTTCTCCAATTTACAATACAGGTTATTATCTCTCAGCCTTTGAAGCACACAGCAGACATCTGTGTGGTGGCTCTCTAGGGACTTGAAATATATGAGGATATCATTGAGATAAACCATCACACATTGCTGCAACAAAACTCAAAGGACATTGTTGATCAATTCCTGAAAAACTGCCGGAGCACTGCAAAGACCAAACGGCATTACGAGATATTGGTAATGGCCTGTCCTGTTATTAAACACAGTTTTCCACTCATTGCCCTCCTTGATCCTCACAAGATTGTATGCCCCTCTCAGATCAAGCTTCGTGAAAACCGTTGCTCCCTTGAGGCTGTCAAATGACTCCGTAATTAATGGAATCAGATAAGCATTCTTAATTGTGAAGTGATTGAGACCCCTATAATTGATACAAGGTCTCAGTTCGCCACACATCTTTTTCACAAAGAAGAAGCCAGCACCCACAGGAGATGAGGATTTGTGGATGAGCCCTCTAGAAAGAACGTCTATGACATACTCCTCCATGGCTTTATCCTCCGACACAGATAAAGGGTAAACCCGGCCACGAGGGGGTATGGCACCAGGTTGAAGGTCAATTGCGCAATCATACGACCGGTGTGGAGGTAAACTGGAGGTAAATCAGCTTGACCTTTATCAAAGACATAGCTAAATTTGCGGTATTCCTCCAGCAGGGAGGAGAGTGAAGATGTACACAAGACCTTAGCCACTTTCTCAACACATGTCTTACTGCATTGTGGTGACCAGGAAAGAACCTCAGCACAAAGCCAATCAAAAGAGGGGTTGTGCCTCTGTAACCAAGGATATCCAATAACCACCAGAAAATGAGGAGAGGAAATGGGAATTGGATTATCTCATGGTGAAGAGCCCCTATGGCTATGGTCAATGGAGCAGTCTCATGAGTCACCTGGGCAGGCTGTAGAGGTCTCCCATCATTAGCCTCAATGGCAACTGGAGTAACCCGAAGCTGCAGCGGTATCAAGTGCATAAACACAAAGGCACTATCTATGAGCAGGCCTGCACAGAGACTTGAGCATCAGTAGGAGTGACCTGCAACACAGGTGGTGCCTGAATCTGATCCAGGCAGTTTATATAGCAGCAGAGCTGGCTTAACGAGGCAGGGTATGATCATCAGGTAAGACAAAGTGGAAGCTGAGACTGGCAATTAATTCTCAGCTGAGCAGCTTGCTCTGAGAAGGGAGAGCTGATCCCAGCCCTGACATCTGCAAACAGAAAGGTTTCAATCATAGAAACTGAAGTAAGTAGGAAAGAGTTGCATTTATGTGGGACCGACTACTAACTTTTTGGATATAAGCCCTCTGTCAACAGCTGAAAAATAGGAGTTCACTTCCACATGGAACAGCAATAAAGTTTTACTAAAAGAGAGAGAGAGAAAGAGAAAGATCCATTTCCTGCTTAATTCCGAGGAGCCCTGTTCAATAAGGCCCATTTCACACGTACGGACCATTCAGGTCCGCCGGTCAGTTTTTCAGGCGTACCTGAATAGATGCTCCATTAACATTTATGGATCGACGGATGTCAGCGGTGACATGTCTGCTGACATCCGATCCGCTCCAATCTGCTAAATACAGACTGATGGAAATCCTATTTTCCATCCGTCTGGCAGATTGGATCAGATGAAAACAGACAGGTGGATCCATTCTTTTTTTTTTATGTTTCAATATTTTTTATTATAATTATTTTCAAATAGTAAACAGAAAGAGTAATACAGCAAATTACATGTTGCCCCCTAGAGCTGGCTTGCATAACAGACAAGAAGTCGAGGGGGAAAAGCCCAGCCACCCCAATGGGAACATACTGTGGCTAGGAAATTCACACCCCGATCACCTATCCGTTGCACAAGCTCTTCCCAAGAAGCTAACATTTTGGACATCACAGATGCAGGGCACCTAATGGTATAAACGTTTATGAGAATTGTATAGTCACCTGACTAATACTAATAAACAATTATCTGAACTCAGATTGTTTAAAGAATCAAGGGTCAACAAGGAGAGAGAGGTCAGTCCAATGAGCTAGCCAATGGGTCATGAGGAAGGAGTGTTTATCTCACACTCAGGGGGTTAGAGGAATACAAACATAGTTTGGCCAGGTTACCCAAATCGCTTTGAATTTCCGGGTGGAGTCTGGGAGCATGCTCACTATTTTGCCATGTGCCATGATCCATGATATTTTCTTTTTTTCGTCGGGTCAGAGACCCGCGGCTTCTTCCAAGATGTAGCTATTGTTAGTTTTGCCCCTATAAGGATGGAGAAAATGAGGTGTTGCAAGATTTTAGTTACTGACTCAACAGGGAAATTGAGGAGGGCAATACTGGGTGACTTCTCTACCGAGAAGTTTGTCAATTTCCAGATCAGAGAGAATATTTTGTTCCAAAAACTTCTGATTTTGGGACATTCCCACCAGACATGTAATATGTCTCCGCGGGTGCCGCAGCCTCTAAAACAAAGTGGGGATGCTGTGGGATAAATCTTAGCTAACTTAGAGGGAACTAGGTACCACCTTGACATTACTTTTGTACTTGCTTCCATTAAGGAAGTATTGAGTACACCTTTAAAGGCTGTAGAGAAGTTCCTGTTCCATTGAGTAAGTCGAGGACAGTGCCCCATTGTAATTCTCCCCCTCTGCTTCATGGCTTGACCACACCATTGTTCGTATGTTTTCAATTTTGATATTGTCAATGTGTGAGTTCCAAAGTTTGTGGAGTAAGTTAGAGATTTGAGTAAATCGGAATAGTTCTGTGGGCGGCATCTCTAATTTGCTAATACAAAAAGCTTTGGTGAGTGGACCCAAAGGTCGGATAAAATGGCCGATTCTATAAAGCCCCTTATTCAGCCACCAACGAAAGGCTTTAATTTCCAATCTGGGTGGAAACACTGGATTCTGGAAAAGGTTCATTAAAGGTTTAAGGGGGGAGATCAACTGGGGATGAAAATGGAGTTCGTCCCAAAGGGAGAACAAATGGGAGAGCGTCGGGGAGAGTGGCGGATCTGTTTTTATCTGATCCCTATAGAGGAGAGAGGGGGCTCTGACAGGTTCATCTCTGCACAGTGAGCAGAGACGGACATGTCATCCTCTGGCTCAGTGGGGATCAACAGATTGATCCCCACTGAGCAGCAGAGTCCGTCAAAACGGACCGCACAGTGTGAAAGAGCCCCTAAGGAAATTGTAAATCTGCTATAAGGGAGCTAAGTGACTTTTAAGGATCTCTTTATAAAACATTTGTTGGATAAATGTCACATACATTTTTACATGCTGCACAACAGTGGAGTATAATTTCTGTAATAGATTAAATCCTATGATCTTCAGCTGTACTTATTGACCAAAATGTGCTATATTTTCTCATGGAGGTATTTAAGAAAATAATACTGCATTTTGGCCACTTAATGAATTCGCGATCATAGGAATTACTTTATTACAAAAATTACAGTAAAAATTCATGCGGCCTGCACAAATGTGTGTGATATTTATCCAATGAATCTTTTAAATTGACCCCTTAGTGTATCCTTATTGCATGAATACTATTGCCAATGCTCTTTTACTAGGGAAAGATATATGACATGTGCAGGGACATATGCAGTGGTGCATGTATGCATTTTTGCAGCATTCTTTATGCCCTCTACTGTTTTTCTATAACTTAAATAACTTGTATTTAACACCCCTCCCGCATGGGGGAGAGAAAGTGGGCTCACCTCCAGCAGGGAGAAGGCTAGCATTTCCCCAGGGTGGACCCAGAAAAGAGCAGACACTCAGTCCCCCTACAGCAGATATCCATTGGAATAAATAAGGGCCTGGACTCTCTGAGGCCAGCAGCTGTTACCCCTTCAGCAGACATCCAACGTGCTATTCTATATCAGAGTGCATCATAATTGACCAGGCAGGACCACTCACCTGAACCTGTGTTAGACCCATAGGGTTCAGGCCTACAGAGCCCAAACTGCGAATACGTCATCCTCAACCTCTCCCAGCATGCACCACCGCAGAAAACTACTAGTGGGAGCCAGAAGGGTAATAAAGGCCCAATAACAAAAGACTTGCAGATTCCCATTACTATAGCTCTAGGTGTCAGTGTCACCTAGGGATAACAGTAGGGCACTGCAGCAACTCTCAAATATAGGGGAGAAACCCAACAAGCAGCTAAAAAGGTTAGCTACTACCCAGGAAAAATAATTTTAGACACCTATTAACCAGTTGCCGACCACCCACTAAAGGACTCATACTCTTTGCCTCTCATTCTTTAGTTATTCAACCTTTTCAAAGGAGCCATCAATTTTTACCAAGTTGGATCTGCGGGGGGCCTATAACCTGATTCATATAAGAGAGGATTACGAGTGGAAGACAGCTTTCAACACTCGCAATGGACACTATGAGCACCTAGTTATGCCATTTGGACTTTGCAACTCTCCGGCTGTCTTCCAGTATTTCATGGATGAGGTGTTCCATGACTTCAGAAATATGTTTTTGATAATTTACCTTGATGACATCTTAATCTTTTCTAAGACTAACCTGGAACACATTTTACGTGTGAAAGTACTACAGAGGCTACATGAGAATCACCTCTAGGCAAAAATTGAAAAGTGTCGCTTTCACTAAGACCGCCTACCATTTCTGGGTTATATCATAAGCCCTGAAGGTTTCCAAATGGACCAAAAGCTTGCTGCTGTCCTGCAATGGCCATAACCTAATACTTTGAGAGGGCTACAAAGTTTGTGTTAGGATTTGCTACAGATGCTTTATGAAAGGTTTTGCCACTATTGCCACCCCCTTACTGCTATAACTAAAAAGGGAATAAATAGCAAAGTATGGCCTTCCGAAGCCATGTCAGCTTTCCAACAACTAAAGGAAAAATTCAGCCAGTCTCCAATCCTTCAGTATCCAAACCCAGATCTTTTCTCCTGCTGAGGTTAACTATGATGTCGGTAACTGAGAACTACTGGCAATTAAACTCGCACTGTCTGAATGGAGGCAGCCTTTAGCTATCCTGACTGATCACAAAAACTTGTTGTATCTCCAGACAGCTAAATGTTTGAATTGATGTCAAGCCCAATGGGCTCTTTTCTTTTCCCATTTCAATTGTATCCTCTTGTTTGTTCCAAGACACCAGAGCAAGAAGACTAATGCTCTTTCCAGACAGTTTGAAACTTCTAAAGCAGTTCAGGCCACAGAACAGTACATAATCCTACCACACAAGATAGTTGCACAAATCTCCAAAGCCCTTTTGCAACAGTAACAGGAGCCCCAGAACTGTATTCCTCGGGATCTGACAATAACACTAGGGTGTCTGTTCGAAGCCCCTAGTCTCAGAAAAGCTGTACTTCTTTGGGCTCATTATGGAGTATTGTTTGGCCACCTTGACATCACAATGACCCTAAAGACTTTGGAGCACCATGTATGGTGGCCAGGTATGAAAAGGGATGTTTCCAATTATGTGGCTGTCTGTTCAACTTGTGCTACTAATAAAACTTCCTACACATTACCCACAGGCTTGCTCCAACCACTCACCACATCAGGACAGCCTTGGACCCATTTAGCAACGGACTTCAGCATGAATCTACCCAAGTCTATTGGTATGACTGTAATATTGGTCATAGTGGATCGCTTTTCAAAAATGACTCACTTAGTGCCAGTTTCTGGACTACCGACAGCCAAAACACTGTCTTCCCTCTTCTATTCCCATATGATAAAATATCATGGGATACCTACCAACATCATTCCCAATTCATTTCCTGACTCTGGGGATCTTTATGTAATAAGTTGGAGGTAACATTGTCTCTCTCTACTTCACACCACCCAAAAACTCAGTCAAACTGAACTTTTGAACCAGACCCTTGATACCTACCTTTGACACTACATCAACTCGTTACATTCTAATTGGTCTGAATATTTGCCTCTAACTGAGTCTGCCATCAACTCCTGTTGGCACAGTACCCTTCATACCATGCCTTTTTATGCTTCTCTAGGTTACCATCCACATACTTTTCCCGCACTGCAGCTTCCTTCTGGTGTACCAACAGCAGACCTATAAGTAAAAAACTATGTTACTACACTGGAGGAGGATTCGCCTACTCCTACACAAGGCAGCAGGCAAATATAACATTTATTCTGATAAACAAAGGTGCCATATACCTCCATATGCAGTGGGAGACAGAGTTTGGCTGTCTACTGAGTATGTGAGACTGAAGCAACCTTCCATCAAGTTGGACCCTCAATTTATTGGTCCCTACAGTATTGTACCAGCTTACTACCTGAAATTACCCTCTTGTCTCTGGATAGATCCAGTTTTTCATGCTTTCCTTCTCAAAAAGGCAGTCTTTAATTGGTACTGAAGACCCCCCCCAAAAAAAAACTCCTCCTGTTCTCGTGGATGGGAAACATGAGTATGAAATATCTAAGTTCTTGGATTCCAGAAGGTGGGGCCGTGGTATACAATAACTCATTCGTTGGAAGGGGTACACCGTGACTGATTGATCTTGGATTCCTGCTAAATATTTACATGCTTCTTAATGCCACTTTCCTACAAAGCCCCACTAGGCCCCCGGTCAGACCCATGGGGAGGGGCCCTGTCTTTATGCCTGTGTGGGTTTGAACTTGGATCCTTCTGCTTATGTGCTGCCGCTCTGTTCCTCTGTCACTGGGGAATCTGAGTCTCTTTGGAACATATCCTGCTTGGTGTTCCTGCTCCTGGGACTCTTTAGCTTCACCTGCTTTCCAGCTGCAGTCAATGAGCAATCAGCTCAGCTTGTAACTTGTGTGACTTCCTGTGCTCTGTGCTCGTTTGTTGGATCTGTTTCTTCGGGTGTGTGCTATACTACTGAACTACTGGAATTTTGAACCTTGCCTGAGAACTGCCTGACGATACTAATCTACTAGTCTGTGTCTGACCCTGACTGTCTACGAACATTCTGACTTTGTACCTTGCTGACATGGCTTGTTGCTGACGCAGCCTGCCTGACTAGACTATGCTAAGCCTCAGCCAAAGCTCCACTCTGGACTAAACCTCTCAACAGGTACCTTACAGGGAAGAGTAGAATGTACTTGAGTTCATTATGCAGTACATTCACTGAATAGCTCATAAGAACATTAATCTGAACCTATTGAAGTCAGTGGTACCAAATCTTGAACTTAATTCTGACCATTGTCAAGGCCAATAGGCAGAGGATTGTCAAACAAGTGGCATTGGGTGCCGATAACTGCTCTAGGGAATAAATGCTAATGCAAACATAAAAAAAAAATGGGGAGGTACCTAACTAGAGCTCAGAGCATTCATTACAGAACATGCAAAATTTAGGATCTGACTGGTTTCTCTGATGAAATGCAGTACCATCATTCTGCTGCTGCAGTGTTGTTATCCAAGTGCTCCCTATATGCAGTTGTAAAATACTTTGACTTACGTTTAGTACTATACTTACTTTGTATATGATTTTTCCATATTAGGAAGGTATAATTCACTGATCATACTTTAGAAGACTTATGTTTCTTGCCAATGAGTTCCTGAACCAGGACAAAAAGAAAGCCCTCTTTTCTATTTCCCAGAACTAGACTAGCCTTCTCAATGTTATAATATACTCTGTGATCAAAAGGTCTTTGTACAGATAGATCTGTGTAATTTCTTGTCTATACTATGGAACATTTATCCTGATTATTTACAAAAACAACATTCCTTTACTTCTGTTCACTAGAAGAAATGTTAGGGCCATCTGTATTTTAATTAAAATAATGTCTTTCTCATGTTGCCCCTGCTTGGTTGAAAACAGCTCAGTACATATTCTCCATAAAATGATAACTAGAAATGTTAATTTTACATATTGCAGATGAAGTACAGTAGAAAAATGCATAATTCTGTTTTCATCTTTATCGTCAATACTCTGTATTATGTCATTTTTAAATCTGCTTTATGTAACTGTGAAGCAAATGCCTACAAAGGTTCTCATTCTAACTGTAGAGGTTGATGATCCATCAGAACATTATTGTAAGGACTTATTGATTATCTCACTGACTGTGACTGCAGCTGATTTAAAAAAAAAACGTTATGTTATATAGCAGCCTTTTTTGTTTTTACTTCAATCTTAAAATTCTGAGTAGAATGAACTGTTGTACAAATATGTTTCCAGTAAGAATTTATTCACACCTTTTTCCCAACCATTAAACAAAGTTAAAAGATAACTGCTTCTTTGTTTTTAAAGTCAACAATGCCACCACCCCCACCTCAACATCCAAAGCTCGGCAACAAAAATAGAATATCTTGCAGCTTTAGATGTGGTGGTGCATTGATTTTCTTTTTCTAAGCCTAATACAATTTTTGCAAGTATAGAAAGAGAACTGATGTCAGAAATCCAGTGTGTTTGTAACTTCCAATGTATTGAGCTGAAAACTCAAAAAATTATATTGGCTTTCTCAGCTATCTTCTGTGATTTGCAAAACACGTCCCCCCATATTTAATGGACATGTGGAGAGGTGCATGTGTTTGTAGTCCAAATAAGGGGAGCAACCTAGAGTGACATCACTGCTTCCCCATAGATACAGTGATGTAAGAATTTCACTCAGAAAGTATGTTAATCACCAGGTGAAAATAAAGGAAAATAAAAAGCCTGAAAAAAGGAATGCCCAGCCACCCCATGAAGGAAGGGGCAAAGCTTGGCAAACCTGAAGTTCAGCTCAGACATCCCTTATCGAGGGTTTGCCCATTTGCGCCATTGCGAGCATTATGGGGCATTCGCAGGAACTTCACGTGCCCCATAATGCATTCCAAGGGCGGCAGAATGCCTCCTGCTGATTGGCCAAAGCATGCACATGACCTGCATGTTTTGGCCAATCAGCGGGCGGCCTACTGTGAGAGCTTTGATTGGCTAAAGGCAGGGTGCATTTAGCCAATCACTGCTCAGCAGCCTCACTCCATGCCCCACACTATATAAAGCCGCTTGTACAGCTGCTCTATGTAGTGTGTGTTGGCTGCGGTGATAGATAGATAGTTTAGGTTGCGGATTGTAGGCAGTTTAGTTAGATAGGTAATTGTGAAAATAAAGAAAAAAAAGATAGCTAGATAGATATAAAGATAGATAGATATAAAGATAGATGGAAAAAAGATAGATAGATTGAAATAAAGATATATAGATAGATAAAAAGAAAAAAAAAGATAGATAGGGCTATCTGTATACAGTCAGGCAGTGCAAGAATATATATATATACCTTCCTAGTGTGCATGTATATATATATATATATATATATATATATATATATATAATATATGATATATGTGATTTATTCGACCTATATCAGATGATGTGATTTCCGTATATATATATATATATATATATATATATATATATATATATATATATATATGTGATTTATTCGACCTATATCAGATGATGTGATTTCCGTATATATATATATATATATATATATATATATATATATATATATATATATATATATGTGATTTATTCGACCTATATCAGATGATGTGATTTCCGTATATATATATATATATATATATATATATATATATATATATATATATATAT
>BLSH010193535.1:254122-266647 GCA_018402905.1 Glandirana rugosa | reverse complement strand
TAAAATTACTTAGAACCTCCAAACATTATATATATATATATTTTTTTTTTTCAAACAACCTAGAGAGTAAAATGGCGATTGTTGCAATAATTTTTGTTACACAATATTTGCGCAGCGGTCTTTGAAGCATGATTTTTTGGAATTTTTGGAGTTAAAAATAGGACAACAGTAAAGTTAGCCTAATATTTTGTATATTGTGAAAGAGGTTGTTACGCAGAGTAAATAGATACCATACATATTACGGTTGAAAATGGCGACAAACTCCGGTACTTCTGGTAAATCTCCATAGGCGACGCTTTAAACATTTTTAACAGTTACCAGGTTAGAGGTGCAGAGGAGGTCTTTTACTAGAATTATTGCTCACACTCTGGCGATCGCGGCGATACTTCACATGTGTGGTTTGAACACCATTTTCATATGCGGGCGCGACTTACGTATGCATTTTCTTTGCTGCACGAGCTCGTGGAGACTGTGGTGCTTTACATTTTTTTTTCTTTTTTTATTTATTTTTTCTTTTAACACTGTTCCTTTAAAAAAAAAAAATCTGATCACTTTTATTGCTATCACAAGGGATGTAAACATCCCTTGTGATAGTAATAAATGGTGACAGGTACTCTTTATGGACACTTCACAGTATTCAGATCGCTAAAAGCGGCGATTCTGAATACTGTCTTTTTTTTAAAACCGCCGCCGTTAGCCGCCGAGTAAACCAGAAGTGACGTTGTAACGTTGGTTCTGGAAATGTACAATGAAGTTCCAATCAAAGCCGATTTCGGCTTCCACAGGGACTCCACACAGCCGGTGAACGTGCCGGATCAGAGCTCTGGTCTCCCGGTGGGATGGGAGGCCAGAGAAGAGGGGGGTTGTCCCCTCCCAATGCCTGGGATAACGACCGAGCGGCTCCCGAGCAGGATCAGCTGTTATCACCAAATACCTGGCCGTCTGCTCTAAAATACAGTACCGGCGAATCGCCATTTATAAACGGTGGCAGCTTTAAGTGGGTGTATCGGGGTATAGCTTTGCAGCTACAGGCTATACCCTGGTTCCGTTTTTTTAGAGCAGGCGGCCGGCTATCCGGTGATAATGGCCGATCCAGCTTGGAAGCCGCTCGGTCGTTCTCTATGGTCTCCTGTCCCACTAGGAGACTGGAGCTCCAATCCGATGCTTCTGGCCGCTGTGTGGAGTCCCTGTGGAAGCCAGAATCTACTTCAATCGGGACTTCTTTGTACATTTAAGAAAGCGACGTTGCGACGTCACTTCCGGTTTATTCGGTGGCAAACAGCATCGGTTTTAAAAAAATGCCAGTATTCAGAATCGTTGTTTTTGGCGATCTGAATAATGTGAAGTGCAAACAGTGTTAAAAAAATAAATAAATAAACAAATAAACAAATGTAAAAAAAAAAATTTAAAGCGCGACCATCCCCGCGAGCTCATGCAGCAAAGAAAACGCATATGTAAGTCACGCCCGCATATGAAAACGGTGTTCAAACCACACATGTGAGGTATCACCGCGATCACCAGAGTGTGAGCAATAATTCTAGCAAAAGACCTCCTCTGCACCTCTAACCTGGTAACCGTTAAAAAATTTTAAAGCGTCGTCTATGGAGATTTTTAAGTACCAGAGTTTGTCACCATTCCGCAAGTGTGCGCAATTTTCAACTGTAACATGTATGGTATCTATTTACTCGGCGTAACATCCTCTTTCACAATATACAAAAAAATTGGGCTAACTTCACTGTTGTCTTATTTTTTAACTAAAAAAATTGATTTTTTTCCAAAAAAATTGCGATTGAAAGACCACTGCGCAAATACCGTGTGACAAAACGTATTGCAATGATCACCATTTTATTCTCTAGGGTGTTTGAAAAAAATATATAATGTTTGGGGGTTCTAAGTTATTTTCTAGCAAAAAAAAATATTTGAACTTGTAAACAACAAGTGTAAAAAAGGGCTCTGCGCCTTAAGTGGTTAAACTAATTTACAACAGTAGGGCCCATTCCTGCACCCAACAAGAGTAACTGCAAGGGGTTACAGTGTTCTGGCACCGCCAACAACCAAGGCCCAATTTTTCAGCACCTGTTTAACTGGGGCATGTCATCACAATTTTTAAAATAATTTACAATGAGGGCGCATGCATGGCTTCTGAAGATGGCGGACGCATAACTGCAGAGCTCCGGTCTCTCCGAGACTCCTGCAACGCTCCACAAGCAACCATCGGCTACAGGGATTAGCTCAGCAACACCCTCTCCACCCCAGGCACCTCATGGGTAAGATTGGATGGCAAAAAAACACAGGTCAGCCTCCGTTAGACCCACAGCCTCCCGCCACCCTAGAACACTTCCTGACTAGGCCTGCATCCCCGACCTCTATTCCCCAGGAGGACCCGCGGGGGAATCCTACGCAGCGGGCGGCCTATCATCCCAATCTAACCCCCTTACATAGGTGGGTGGCACCCTGGGCACAGGCCAAGTTATTCCAGCTTCACCACTTTGTGAACCCTGTTACCCACAAATTACTTCCTTTCAGGGACATCCAATCCAAATACGATACCCCCAAACAATTACATTACTCATATCTTCAATTTCGACATTACTTCTCCTCCCTCTCCCCTACATGTACATTAGAGAAACCCACCACATTCGAATATATTTGTGCCCAGGGTCCCTACCAGCTCCATTTAATCTCTGCTATATATAAACTCCTCCATGAAACTGACTCGCTAGACTCCAATTATCATCTTTACATGCGCAAGTGGACTAAAATTTTAAACAAACCTATATCTGTAGACGACTGGGGTAAAATCTGGGCAGCCTTCTAGATGTGTAGTACATAAGGAGACCAATGTTAAGATACTTATGTTTTGGTACAGGACCCCGGGGGTCCTTCATCGCCATACTCCCTCTCTATCTCCACTATGCTGGCGATGCCAGGCCTCGTCTGAATCCCTTTTTTATATTTTCTGGCAACGCCCCTTAATACAACCCTTTTGGTCTGCAGTGATGTCCCTCCTTCAAAATTTGTTAGACCTATCTTTACCACTAGATCCAATTCACTACCTACTTGGGCTCCCCTTCCCTAAACTCAAAAAATCAGTGCAACGATTTATATCCTTTGTCCTGCTAGCGGCAAGGAGGGTGATCCCGTTTTGCTGGCTATCAGACCAACCCCCTACCTTCTTTCTACTTCTCCGAACTATATCTGAGGCTCATCAAATGTAGTCACAATGTGTAACCACACCATATCACAGTTTGGAAAAATATGGGATCCTTGGGATCAATCCTCATATGGCCCCTCTTCGGTTGTTGCATAAAAACCATACGGTATGATACCGCCCCCTCCCTTCCTGATCTCATCTGTCTATAGTGGACACTCCCATGTTCTATTCTCTACCTACATATTTCTACAATCCTGCAATGATTCCCTTTGTACTTGTTTAGCTACAAATTCTGGCCTGTATATGTATATTTTTCTTAAGGTTACCCTATCTGTAAATTTTGATTGTATTTATCTTGTGTAGAGGTCTTTTCTGAACTCACTCTCGTCTATGATTGATTACTGTAACTTCTAACATGTGATATGCTTTTGATACTCAATAAACATTCAATTTTGAAAATAATTTACAACAGCAGGGACTGCACCAAAATTAGAAAAGAAAAAAAAATTGCATAGGATTCCCCCCCAAAGGCCGTAACAGACCCTTCAGCTCTGGTATGTATTTTAAGGGGAACCCCGCCCAAAATAAAAAAAATGCGTAGTGTCCCCCCAAAGTCCAAACTAGGCCCTTCAGGTCTGATATGGATTTTAAGGGTAATCCCACGCCAAAACTTTTAAAACAATTGTGTAGGGGTCCCCCCAAAGTCCGTATCAAGCCCTTCAGGTCTGGTATGGATTTTAAGGGGAACTCCACGCCAACATTTAAAAAAAAAATTGCGTATGGGTCCCCCTCAAAGTCCGTACCAGGCCCTTCAGGTCTGGTATGGATTTTAAGAAGAACCCCATGCCAAATTTAAAAAAAATTGGCGTGGTGTCCCCCCAAAATCCAAACCAGACCCTTATCTGAGCACACAGCCCTGACATGGCAGGAGCGGGTGGGGACAAGCGAGCACCCCCCCTCCGAACCATACATGGCCACATGCCCTCAACAGGGGGAGGATGCTTTGAGGTCGCCTCCAAAGCACCTTGTCCCCATATTGATGGGGAGAATGGCCTCATCCCCACAACCCTGGCTGGTGGTTGTGGGGGTCTGCCAGCAGGGGGCTTATCAGAATCTGGAAGCCCCCTTTAAAAAACATGGGGACAAGGTGCTTTGAGGTGGGGGGCAAAGCCCCCTCCCCCAAAGCACCCATACTGCCCATATTGAGAACATGTAGCCTGGTACGGTTCAGGAGGGGGGGGCGCTCGCCCTTCCCCCCCATCCTAACCAGCCACTCTGTATGCTGGGATAAGGGTCTGGTTTGGCTATTAGGGGGAACCCCACGTCATTTTTTTAAAAATTTGGCATGGGGTTCCCCTTAATATCCAAACCAGACCCAAAGAGCCTGATTTGGACTGGGGGGGGGGGACCCCGTGCACATTTTTTTTTTTGTATATTGCCGGGAACTGGCAATACATTACAGCCGCAATTTTAAATGACAATTTTTCCTATGGAAATGTCATTTTGCTCTGGCTATGTTCTAAACCTCACAAAGATGCGCCCTTTTACACACAGACTAAGGACACCCCCAAGCACAATATTTAAAGGAATCTTTCATTATTTTTTCACTTTAAGCTTTATTAAAATCACTGCTCCTGTAAAAACGATTGATTTTAAAACTTTTTTTTCATTGATACATGTCCCCTAGGGCAGGGCCTGGGTCCCCATACACTTTTTAGGGCAATAACATTGCATATAATCCTTTAAAATGAGCACTTTTGATTTTTCATGTTTGGGTCCCATAGACTGTAACGGTGTTCGAATGTTCGCGCAAACTTTTTGTCTGTTCGCATGTTCTGGTGTGAACCGAACCTGGGGGTGTTCGGCTCATCCCTAATTCTATGCATAAGACAGAACTTGACTTACTCAATACTCCCCCATCCCAAGACAGGCTTTAGTTCTCTTGCCAATCAGACAACTCTGTCCCTAGACAAATGGGAAGTATTGGAGGCAGCTGAGGACTTTGACGGTACGTAATAGACTTACAACGATATTATATAAAAAGTATTGATGTTATTAGAAAATATATATAAAGACAGACCAACCAATAAGGTAGGTATAGACCACATATAAATTACATATAGTTATTGTCTCGTGACAAAAAACTGAAACTGGTTGTTAGAGAACCAAAATCGTGGACTTGACATCAGGGTTATGTGTGATGTTCTTCCAACATACACTTTTTGACATGTTTTGCAGAGAACCGCTTCTTCAGAAAAACTGTTTCAGTAATGTAAATGTCTGGAAAAGGAGAAAATATGAATAGTTTCACATAATAAACATTCATAAAGAAGTCATCCATGCCCATAGAACTGGGGTGAATGTAAAACATACTGGTGCATGGTAGTATTGTTAAAGAGATTGCCACCCCTATCCCCATCCACACATAACTCTTTTCCCTATGCCATTGCAACAATCATGGCTGGCCTGATACCATAAGGAAGAAGACAGCATTTGGCTTTCATAATGCCTAGCAACCCCTCCTATGAGGTAGAAAGCAAAGCTTGGTTTTTCTGGTGACCAGCCAGCCTGTGTCCCATTACAGGTAAGATAAGGCTTTGCTCACCAGTCAACAAGCCTGCTCACATCTCATTCTCTTGCTCAATGTCCAGCCAACCTTGTTCTCATGAGGGACGCGGAACTGGATTTACCAGGTGACCAGGTGCACCTTGTCCAACAAGATAGAATGGGGAGTAACTCCTCATCTCTTGCAAGAGATTACAGAACTTGATTTGCCCAACGTCCAGCCTCACATCCCTTGAAGGAGAAGGTGAGCTTGGTTAGTTTTATAAAAATCTGCTCTTTATCCCACAAGGGAAAAGGTGGAGCTTGTCAAGAAACACGCACAGCCACCCCTCATCTTGCATAGGAAAATTCAGCACTTAATGGCCAGCCACACCTCAACCCCCAAATAAGATGGTTTGGCTGATTCAGCAACCAGCTATTCTTAACCCTACAAGAGCAATAACACATGACATATGCTGACTGATAGACCCACTTTTATCAACAAGCATGGATTGGATTTCACTGGCCTGCACTAACATAAATAGATGCCAGCTGATAAAAGTGTACATTAGAGAAATGCAGCCAGACAGACAACCCCAGGGTAGTACACATAAAGGCTATAGAATGAGGCCTACACAAACATGCATTCCACACATGAAAATATTGACATCACATATGGAAGATCAGTGTAGTTTAGTGAAGGTCTTGCCCTAAAAGAACATTTGTCCTGGTAGATAGTTGTTTAAAAATGCATCACTGAATGGGAAACAGAAAATGCATGTTTCTCTACATAATCTTACCTGTGGCTGGCTGATTTAACCAACAGACTATTTGTTTAGTTGCTGTGCAATAAATTAGGTATGACAGTAACCGAAGCGTGTACACAAATTTAAAATGATACATCAAATATACAGTATATGCTGTGAAAACCAGTCCTCAAACTAACATTAATAATGTGCATAAGACATTAACACCTCCCATATACAAAGTCTATACAATGTATTGCATATAGCTATTAACACCCCAATAATGAGTGTGCAACTACTGCTGTATAATGCATAATAAACCACTTGCATGTAAATGCAAAACTGCTTTAAAACAAAGGATGCAGCCCCAAACAGAAGTGCAATTAATTGTGATTGCATATGTATGTGCAACCACCACAATAAGCAAGGAGGCCAATGTCTATCTCAGTGTCAACCAGGGCATTTAAGTGCAATATTCTCACATAAGTTGAACTCCTCCGTTGAATAAAAGAAGTATTCTCCTGGCTGGAGGAACACATTGATAGCAAGACTCGCTGTTGATGATACAGCTGTGCATTTCAAAATTTGAAAATGTCCAACAAGGGCCAACTTTCTAAATGAGCGTCCACTGATGATAAAAACTGTGTGATGATGACGTGATTGAATACTGTATTTGGAAGCTTTTATATTGTAATAACAGGAATGTTATCAGATACATCAATAATGTATAGAAACATACATAAAGTATTAGCCCACTGAGAGCAAATGACTGCACAATGCACATGATTATAATAGTACCCCAAAAGGAGTAGCAAAGAGTATACAAAATCATTCTATTTATAGGTCTATAGGTCAAATTGTGGTCATGTCCCCATTTCCTATAGCAACAAGAGGTACAAGAACATAAGGATCAAAAGGGTACCACATTAGCACTACATATCAGAATATATTTGGACTTTACAGGTACCTCTCAGGGATAGCACATGCATAAAACTTGATTTTTTATTAAGGTGTCCTTTTATAAAACCGTGATCAGCCGTGATCCCAAGGATGTGCTTATATATACATATATAGTGTAGGGGGGCTAATAATTTTATTTACTGTTTGGGCAGGCTCCTCCGAGAATGTCCGTTACTGAGCAGTGATAATTTATAACTGCTTAATAAACTGACATCTCTGAGTTTCTGTGAATTTTGGGGCTGTAATCTCCTAATGTCTCACGAGATCAGGGCGTTCTCCGCAGTTTAAAGCGTTTGTAGATCTCTTCACTTCACAAACTGTGAAACAATCTACACGGCTTAATAAACTGACACACAGAGGAGAATGATCTCCTCTGTGAATGCCGGAGAACTGTGCAGTGGATTTTTTATACTGCTTTATAAACGGACACCTAAATCCAGTATATAAAATCTTGGACAAACCATTAAAAAGTTACAGGTTGATACAGAGTATTTATCATTTGCACTTAAAACACTGTATAGTATGATATGCCTAACACCATCACCTAGGTAAGAACTTATTTAACTCTTTTATCATTAATATGGTATCCTAATACGAATTGCACGATCATGGCAAATGGTACAATGGCATCCCGTCTCATTGTGTTTCACAGATTTGGTCTACTACCTCAGGATGGGATGGTGAAAATGTTGATGATATTGTTGTGCTGCCTGTACTTACATTAAAATGGGAATCACATTAAAAAACACTCCCTTGGCCGACACAGGGGCAACTGCAAGCAATGCCAACTGGGGAACCCCACCCATTGATCACTTTTCTTCTATTACTACTAATCTGTATCCCAACATCTGTTTATGGCACAGGAGATTATGCAAGCTGGAAGCTTTAGACTACATAGGTGTTTTCTCGGGGTAATAGCAGCCCTATTGCAGATGCCAATCCTAGGTAAGTAGTCTTTCCCATCCCTTAGCCTGTTATCGCTGGCATACAAAATATACCCACTACTCTCCAACAAAGGTATATGCTGACTTCAAGTGGAAACAGTTTGTCACAAATGCCACTGCCCTATGGTACCCCATAGGGGATGCAACTATATTCTCAGGTCTTGCGAGGAAACATGTTGGGTGGAGCCTGAGTCTGTTCTCTTCCTATTTCTATGGCTCAGACGTGATGCTTTGAGGAGATGTGATGCCTGTTTGTGGAGGCTTTTCTGACAATTGCCTTGGATATTCTTCATGCATTTATGACCTTCATTCAGAGGTCTGCTATCTTTGGTAAAAGGCTGTATTTGGTGTTGGAGCACAGGAGTGCACACTTGTAATACTCAAACAGTACTTTTACTTTGGGTGGACTTTTTTCATCATTGTGGAATTAATTATTCACTTATATTATTTTAACCATTTGTGGTTTTGGTGTTTTGGGATATTATATTAGACATGCACATGATGAAAAAATTAGTTTCGTTTTGTTTCGGTTTGTTCATCTAGTTATTTTGTTTATTAAATCCGGTTGATTTGTTTGATTCATATTAGGGAATTCATATTCGGAATTCTTATTCGGAATTTTTCAAATTTTCTTCGAATTTACAGATTTTTTCGATTCATCAATACATTTTGCATTGAAAACTTTAGATTTTTTTTTTTCGATTCGAATGTGGCAAAGTGAACAAACAAAAGCAAATCTTTATCAAATGATTACAATGACTCTTTGAATCACCTTTGGCTTAACTAAAACAGTCTTTAATGTCAGCAATATGTGTCCAGTTAGAATTCGACTAGAGTACGATGTAAAATTCAATACGAATTTTAGTCCGAATTTCCAAAATTCTGACAAATTTCAATTCGTTATTCGGAGCATTCAAATATTGCAGTGTTGCAAGATTTGGGAAGAGGGGAGTGGGACTTTAATTGAAGCACGCGAGGGATACACAATAAACTGATGGAGATGTTCACAGAAATTTAATTTGTGGATATAAATATACTGATGCATATAATCACAAACATTACATGATAAAACATCAATCATAAACGATAATGCAAATTCATAACAATGAATATAAATGTGGTAAGCTCAGTACATTGCCCACATCCATCAGGTATTTAATATATATGCTGCTAGATATATATACACAGACAGGTCTGCGTGGCCAAGGACCTCATTGTTGCTATTGAGGTTGGTTGTATAAAATGCATAGAAAGTTGAACCCACGGCAGCTTTTAGCTCTACGTATGTTTCGTGGCTTTGAGCCACTTGTCAGGAGCAGGCTCGTGGTGTGTCTAAAAAAAGGATTAATATAGGATCAGCCATTGACAACGTGAAAACATTGGGGGTATGAATCCCTCCACAAACTGCGCATGCAATTTACAACACTCATATGATGGTGATACACTGTCGGAGCCAAAGGCCCATCCAGGGCCATCAGGGGCCGGGAGCTGTGGCAGGGGGCATGATGGCAGCAACCCACAGTCGGCATCACCCCAGGTGGATGAGGGTGTCCTGGTGATCGGAAGACCCATGGTAGAAGCATGGGATGATAGTGTGCTGTGGGAGAGTTGGATTAAATGAGCAACTGTTGAGTGGGTGTGTGCATGGGAGATCAAAAAAGAAAGGAAGGAAGTGGAGCTGAATCAAGGGAAGGGAGCTGAAAAGCAGGCGAGATATGGAACAGAGACCTGTGAAGTGGAAAGATGAATGAGATCCAAGAAACCAGATGAATGGAGGAGGGATAAAGAGGAAAAAGAGTGAAGGAAGGTAGGTAAGGGCTAGGGAGGAAAAAATAGATGAAAGCTAGATAGACAACTAGACCATTGGGTGATCAGAATGGAAAGTGACAGTAAAATGAATGTGAATGTTACCTGTAAACGTGAGGCATGGTCATCCATGATAACACATGCATGTCGGTGTATTGTGTGCAGGACGCCAAGATCCACTAAGGGGGGCGCCTAAATAGGTGTCACCAACTGCCCACCCACCAACGTCATACACGTAGAAGCAAGAGTCAGTCGGGGAGGCGCCAAGCGGTGGACCGCCCGGCGCACAACATCCCACCCGCCTCCATCGTCCACAAGCGTGGTTGACCCAGCTGGTACAGCATCACAAAAAGGAGGCCGAACAGACAGCATGGGTGACGTGGCACCGATGCAGAGTGACGAATGACCCACCCCCCCCGTGCGACATCTAGTACACTGAGGTGGAGGGAGCCGCCAGTGCGCATCGCAGCTCAACGGACCGACAGGATCCAAGGTGAGCCCAAGGGCCCAACAGCTCACACCACTGAGGTGAAAGAGCAGCAACAGATAGCAGTGGAAAGGATAGGTTATATACATATAACTCCAGTAAAAACATTGGCAATGTGAACAGTTACACTAGGGGAGGTACCATAGGTCAATAACTGTGTATAGGATTTAAAAAATGTAGACCCTACATGTGCTTCCATCCCTATTGGATATAAAGGGGAAAGGGAAATAAATGGGGGAAGAAAAATGGGACTTTAAATGAATCCATGGCCTGGTAAGGTAGTCCACTTCCATCCCTGCCTTGTAAAGGAAACACATTTTGCAGTGATGCAAGATTTGGGAAGAGGGGAGTGGGACTTTAATTGAAGGACGCGAGGGATACACAATAAACTGATGGAGATGTTCACAGAAATGTAATTTGTGGATATAAATATACTGATGCACATAATCACAAACATTACATGATAAAATATCAATCATAAATGATAATACAAATTCATAACAATGAATATAAATGTGGTAAGCTCAGTACATTGCCCCCATCCATCAGGTATTTAATACACAGACTGCTAGATATATATACACAGACAGGTCTGCGTGGCCAAGGACCTCATTGTTCCTATTGAGGTTGGTTGTATAAAATGCATAGAAAGTTGAACCCACGGCAGCTTTTAGCTCTACATACGTTTTGTGGCTTTGAGCCACTCATCAGGAGCAGGCTCGTGGTGTGTCTAAAACAAGGATCCTGCTCCTTACAAGTGGCTCAAAGCCGTGTTTTTTTCAATTGGTCTAAAATTTCCAAAAACGTTGGATATTGGCGTCTTTAAGCATTTTTGAGCGTTTTGGAGCGTTTTTGGACGTTTTTAAGTATTTGCTGTTGGGTTTTTTTTACAGCTCAAAAACGTCACTGCTAAAAACAGTTGATAACAGCCTATGTGTGCATGAACACATAGGATAACATGATGGAGCCGAAAACAACTGCTGAAAAACAGTCAAAAAAAGGCTGTGTGCATGAGGCCTTAAAGCCAAGCAGTAGGTAGGTTTAATTCTTAGGACCATGTCCCAATAGTGAGCCTGCTGCTGGTGAGTTGATGAGTTAGATATCACCCCATTGATGCTCCCTTATCAGTGTGACATAAGATTTAGACATTTCCTAGAACAATAATAGATTTATGGGTCAGTCTTCAGTCTGACCTTTTTACTATTCCTATAAAGAATTTTACAAAATTGACAAGGATTGCCCAAAATAACAAGCATAATATGTCTATTTCCCTTTAAGTCAAATTTGCATCTGCTCATATCCCTAATGTATATTAAAGGAAAACAACAATATCTCACAGTTAAAGCGGAGTTCCACCCATTTTTGTAACATTGTCTGTGCTGCAAGCCCTTAACTCTTAGTTTTCACAATGGCCATTTTTATTGTTTTTTAATGCTTGTAAATACCTTGAATTTGTATTTATTCCTGACTTCCGCCCCTTCCTAGCCTAGGCGATTACATCACTAGGCGATTTGCAAGGGTTCCTGGGATAGCAGTGTCATGTATCCCAGGAGTCCTTGCGAATCGCCTACTACTGAAATCGCGTGAGATTTCCGTATAGGAAATGACAACAGGGAAGCTAGGAGGTGAACATCACAAGAGAGCCACTGTACCTTCTCTGCTGACAGGGGAAAGGGAGGAGGGGGGTGAGCGGAGGAAACATTCTGACAGCCGCCCTCCCTCTTTCACGCCACCTCTGCCTGATTTCAGATAAACTGGTACTGTGACGATAGGGTCCTTGGGAACGTTTAGCGGATCACTACATTAGCGGATCCGATCCTTCCCCGCCTTCAGTCCTTATTTATGTTTAAGTTCCATAAATGTTCGTAATTTTTTGTTATTTTT